>SNVD02006174.1:0-243013 GCA_013180625.2 Boswellia sacra
CTGCATCCCTAGGAGGGAGCAAAGTTCTCGGCATTATCCCTAAACCATTAGCTGTACGAGATACGTAGGCAACACAATCGGGGAAGAGTTACATGTCTCTAGTATGCATGAGCGTATTGCACATATGGTTGTTAAGTCCGATGCATTTATAGCTTGCCTGGTGGTTATGGTACATTAGAGGAGATATTTCAAATCACCTCTTGGGCACAGCTAAACATCCATCGAAAACCCATTGGTTTTGTTAAATGTCAATAATTTTTTTGATGGTTTGTTGTCCGTTCTTGATCAAGCAGTAGAAAAAAACTTCATCTCATCAACCGTCAGCGAGGCAAATCCTGGTTACAGCTTCAACTGCAGGGGAGTTAATTGATAAACTCCAAGAATTCGTCTATTCCCTGATCCAACAACGGCTCGGATAAATTGGTTTGGAGAAGGCAACAAAAAGCGTCAACTGGATTTAACCCTCCATCTGTAATCTCTATTTGCTGGTTTGCTTCTTTTTTGTTTGCTTTCTTTTTAGTGTGTTTATTTGAGATTTTTCATGTCGTTTCTTTTGAGCTTTTTCAGGTTATTTCTTTCGTCCAGTTATCTTTTCTAATCTCGGTTTTAGAGTGGTGGCTTAAAAAGTTCAAATTCTCTTGAAACGCATTCTGGATCTCTTCAATCCATAATGGCTGAATAAGGAGGCTAACTTCTAAACTTTGTAGACCCATTCTAACTTATTTGTTTTTGTTTGCTGACTTGTTGAACTTTGTTATTTTATGAGTGAGTTTAGTTTTGCGTAATTTAGAGTTGTTATGTGTTTTTATCTTTATCAGTTTTGATTTAAAAAAAACACAATTGTGGAAAAACCTGAGAATGGCAGAATATGGGGTTTCTTTAACCCTTGAAACGCATTCTCTCTAAATAAATCTGTAGTTTATTTATTTCGTGTTGTTTGAAGTGTCTTGTTTCTTGTTTTTGTTCTTTCATAAAAAAGGTATATAGGCTGGAAACCTTAAGTCTGCGGGCTACTGGTCCTAAGGATTGTTGACATATACACTCTTGACTCAGGTGTAACAACGCCACGTACCTCTTTTCTTGCATTTTGTGGGTCGATGATAAGATATGATTGAATTAAAAGAATAACTCTTGGAAATGATAAATGATGCATGGATCTTTTGGTGGCATGAAATGTAATTAGTTTTTGCTTCCTTTGATTCCTTCACAAATTGAGCACCGACCCATTATCACTGAGTTATTGGTTTACTTAGGAAAGTTTATGTAATTTAGTGTTTTCTCCATATTTAATGATTCTAGAACTTGTTTGATGGTCACTCTAGGCGAAATCCTAGGCTGTGCAACATTGGGGAAATGATTTAGGCCATCCTTCAGAGCAAACCTTGACTGAAATTGATCCCTAGTTATCCTTTTGAGCCTCTGTAAACCTTTTTCTTTGTTAACTCACTAAAAGATTTCCTAACCTCCATTGAATTTGTTCCAAACAGTTTATCCCTTACCTATGAGCATGTAAATCATTCGCAATACATTTTGAGCTATGTTCTGGTTTTGGGAAGTTAGAGGAGGTTGGATTGTGCCATGAGCAATGCAAGTGAGTTTTATTATGTTTGTAAAAAAAAAAAAGAAAAAAAAAATCTGTACTTATCTTCCACGTACTTAAACATTGAGGACAATGTATTGTTTAAGTGTGGGGGAGTGGAATTGCAAAAAAAAAAAAAAGAAAAAAAAAGAGTTCTATACCCTTGGGCGTTCTTAAAAAGAATGAAACAACAAAGTGTGGGGGTGTAGTTTCTTTTGCTTTCTACAAAAAAAAAACAAAAAAGAAAAAAGAAAAAAAAAAGAGAGTTCGAGTGTTCTGAATAAGTTTGGGAGAGTCATTTGATGAATAAGAATGAATTTTTTATGTCATGGGCTTGAGCTCCACATAATATTGAATGATTTTATGTGTTTGTGGGTGATTTGAGCCTAATTATTATCCTTTATCATACCTTCACCCAAGCCAAACGTTACAAGCTTAATAAAGTCCTACTTGATCCTTGGTGTTGTGCATGTCTACATTAGTGGAGAGTGACTTGAAAAGCAAGCCTATGGAGTTCATTTATACACACATCTTCAATATTAATATGATTCATTTTTATGCATAAACTCATCCGGGTTACAAGTGATTAGGTGAGAATGGCTCTACACACACACACTTGAGGACTTGAAGTGAAGCGAAACTAATTTTTGAGATAAAATTCTTGATCAAGTGCATTATTTTGAAGTATTCCTTGGGTTATAATTAAGTACAATCTTTGAGGCCTATTTGCAAGTTGAAGCATGTGTGTTTTAATTTTTCTCTAATTCTGTTTCGGTTTAGTTTTGTTTCGTATCATTTTAGTTGCTCGAGGACTAGCAAAGTCTAAGTGTGGGGAAATTTGATAGGTGTCTATTTATGTATTACTTTTATATCAATTCGTCCATGTTTCTTTGCTATATTCCTTGGTATTTTTATGTTTTTGTGTGGTTTTGATGTTTGTAGTAGTTTTGGAGCAACTTGCACAAAAATGGAGTAAAACCCTTCATTTTCACCTCTGCTAGTCAACCATCTTCTCGGATTTAATTGTATTGATATACACTGAACCCGATGACATATTATATACCGTTGGAAAGCTCTCGAAGTCTATTTTCTGGAGAAATTTACGGTTTATAAATCCATTCAGTGTACCAAACGTTGTAATCAAAACAGTGTGAGATGTATAGAAATATAATTCCACAAGCCACTGTAGCATGTATAATACGAGGCACTGTAGCAAGTCACTGTAGCAGAGTATTTAAACACATTTTAGGTTTTATTTTCACAACTTGAAGAGGGGAAAACGTGGGAGGAGGCTGCATTTCTGGATTTCTCTCATCCCTTGGAGTTCTTGAAGGAGAAGAAGATTTTGAAAGAGGAGGAACTACAATTCCAAGAAGATTCATCTACAAAGAAGATTTTCAAAGAATTTGCTAAGTTCTTTCTTTCCTTTTCAATTCTGGAATTTCTCTGTATTGTATTTTGTTATTCTGATTGAATATGTGTAACTAAATCTGAATTGGTTGAGGGTGATTTCAAAGCCCTTGATATGGATTTTGTGAGTTGCTTGTGTAAGAAATTGTTATCCAATTCTCTAATTGAAGTTGCTTGTATTTTCCCATATCTAATGCTTATGATTGCTTACTGATTGTATTTGGAATGGCCAACTGAATATAATCTATTGTTGTCTATTGCTATATTAGAAATCTTGATCCGTAATTGTCATGAATTTCCAATCATTAGTAGCAAAATTGTGATCAGAGATTGCAATTGGAAAATACAACCTATGTTAAATAATCCGAACTTGTGTGATTGTTGCTTAGATCAACCTATCTTTCTCATCGTAATGCTTCCATTGAATTAAACTCAGAGAGCTTGTTCTAGGTTGTTTAATGGATAGGGATTAAATAAAGAGCTTGTTTTATTTAACAACAAAGTAAGGAAAGATTGGGATAACAGAGCTTGTTGTTATCTACGTTGATAACTTCAATGCTGTAATTGGATTACAATTCTATGTTAATTCACAAATTCATATCTTGTGGCAGAGAAAGAACCCTTAACCAAGTGTCTCTCATTGATCTTTCCTTCAAATTAACTTCTGTTTTGTTATTCTTAATTTGCATTCTTATTTCATTTAGTTAATCATTCAACAAAACCCCCCCCTGTTTAGTTTATCGTTGCTGGAAAATAACGAATTCAATTAGAATCAATCCTCGTGGGAACGATATCTACTTATCACTTTATTACTTGTGCGACTAGTATACTTGCTAGTTTCGAACGCATCATCACCTCATTCGATAAGGACGTAGAGTACATCCTTGCGGATCGAGTAATTCGAAGGAGAGGAGTTCCACCGTACACCGAATACTTGGTGAAGTGGAAAAACCTTCCGGACAGCGAGGCGAGTTGGGAACGCGAAGATCTCTTGTGGCAATTTAGCGAACACATCCAACGCTACAAGGACGAGAACGCGCCGAGGACGTCGCGAAAATAGGTGGGGGAGGATGTTACAGCCCGCCCAATTTGCTTGCTGGAGTAGCCCAAAATGTGCACAAAGGCTTGGCCCGATTTCTAGAAGGCATGCAATCCAAGCCCATTTTCTAGAAACTCTAGCAAGTCAATGGTAGTTCACCTACCACATGTAAATATCTAGATATTTTGGTAGGCTATTCTAGATGCTTAATTGTGACCGTCGGATGTAATAAATCCTAGCCATTCATTTGGAAGGAGGATTAGTATAAATACCCCTCCATGGCTCATTTGTAAGACACCAAGCAATTACAACACAAAGCATTGTAAGAGTTCTCTTGTGTAATACAAAGCTCATTTGCATTAGCAATACTTGCCTCTAAGTTTCATCTCTTCTTCTAGCCTCTAAAGCTCTTTTGGCTCAACGGTCCTAACTTCTCCTTGAGCGAGAAGCAAACTTCAAGGCTTACTTAGCAACTTTCGGGTTCAAGTTGTCTAAGTGCCGCACGAGCAGCTGCGCAAAACTCTAAGCTCGTGACACTTTTCTACCATTATTTGGGTTTGTTTACATTGTTGTAGCAGTAAATTATGTCTCAAAATGGGTCGAGGCAACTCCATGTTGAAACAATGATCACAAAAAAATTCTCGAATTCTTGAAAAAGAATATCTTGTCTCGATTTGGAATCCCTCAAGCCATTATTAGTGACGGGGGTACACATTTTTGTGACAAACCATTTGAAACTTTAATGAAGAAATATGGAATCACCCATAAAGTTTCTACCCCTTATCACCCACAAATAAGTAGACAAGTTTAATTAGCAAATAGGGAGATAAAACAAATTTTAAATACAGGGTTAACCCAAACTGTAAAGATTGGTCTTAAATAATGCACTTCATGCTTGCTGAACTACTTTCATAACATCACTGGGTATGTCTCTTTATAGAGTAGTATATGAAAAACCTTGTCACTTGCCTGTGGAACTTCAACGTGAAGCTTACTGGGCCATTAAAACATTTAACACAAATTTGAGTGATGCTTACAAATTACGTAAACTCCAACTAAGTGAACTTGAAGAAATCAGGAATGAGGCTTATGATAATTCTATGATCGACAAAGAAAAAATGAAGGTTTTCAATGACAAACACATTGTTAGAAAATCTTTTGAATCTTCACAAAAAGCTCTTTTGTATGATTCAAGATTGCATTTATTTTCTGGTAAACTTTGGTCTTGTTGGACTGACCTTTCATTGTTAAAAATGTTTTTTCTCATGGAACTGTTGAAATTGAGAACCCAAAGAATGGTAATGTTTTTAAAGTTGATGGACAACAGTTAAAACCATTATTTGAACATTTTGATCAAAATGAAGAGTCCACTGCTTTGATCGATCTTTTTTAAGGATTGATTTTTCTCGATCAAGTGGTGGATACGGTACTTCGTGGCTTTTGAAGTTGGTTTTTCAGTTCCCTAATTGCTCATTTTATACTCATTTTCTTTCCTCTCTTTTTCCTTTCAAATGGATACCATTCTCTCAAATGTAAAAACATGTTTTCCCTCTCTTCCTCAGAATGATTTGCTTAAAATTTACAAAGCATGAGCAAAAAGACTAAGGTTGTTGATGCGCATGGGTATTCCTATTGATTTAACATGGTTAATTAAAGCCAAGGTCTGATTATCTTGTGAATCTCCAGATGGTTTTGTTTCTCATATGCCATATTTAGGAAGAAGCTCTTATGCCAAAAAGTGAAGAGTGAAAAAATTATAAGTCTGTTCCGAATGTGCAAGATAGACTTGTAACCAGCGTTGCCGCTCTTTAGGATTTGTGTCTAACAATTGAGAGGATAAGCTTCAATTCATCAAAAATGGTCTGAGCAGGGAGTCTTTGGACAATGTCCTATTTACTCTTGAGACACATCCTTATGAAATTGTACAATGTGAAATCTTGAAACTATGGATCCAATTACGAGAAGAGCATGCATAATACAGTCTTGAGAATCTGACTCAAAATGACCCTGTTTGCCAGTTTATAAAAAAAACTAGATGGAAAATATATCCCTAACTTATAGAAGGCGTTTAAGCCATTTCTAAATGTAAAATCAAAGGAAGATGTGAGCCACAGTCATAAATACCTTTATAAATTCATGTAAGCTGTCATTTTTGAATTTTTGCTATCATTTTTGAATTTTTGTGTTCATCTTTTGATTGAATTATGCATGTATGTTATAATTTTTATTTCTTCCATTTTTGAATTTCTATGTATTATTGTCAAACTTTTTCAACAAACAGTCGAGCTACCCATATAGGTTTTATCATTGCAATATCTTGCTGCACTCCATAAATATAACATCTCTTGTTCTTCATTTTCACACACATAATTAGAGAGTTGTTTAGACATGATGGTGTTGACCCAGGTATGGCAACCCAAGAGGGGGGGTGAATTGGGTTTTTATTTATCAAAACGGATTTGTAAAACTTTTCTTGAAAGATCAAAATTAGTTTACTCTTTCTTTGAGAATGAAGGTGAAGAAGATGAAATTCGAAGTTATCAAATATGTAATCAAGAGAATAATAATAATGAACAATCACAAGTGCAAGTAAATGTAAAGAGTATAGGGATAGAGAGAGTGCAAACTCGATATACGTGGTTCGGCAAACCTTGCCTACGTCCACGAGCTCTTAGCTCCACGAGCTAAGCTTTCCACTAAATTGTAGAAATCTTTACAACTTGCTTGATGAACAACCTCACCAAGACTTTTTCTTCCAACTCTTGATAACACCACACCAAGAGTTCTTCTTGATGAACAACCTCACCAAGGCAACTTCCTTCAACCCTTGATAACACCACACCAAGAGTTCTTCTTGATGAACACCTCACCAAGGCAAATTCCTTCAACTCTTGATAACACCACACCAAGAGTTCTTCTTGATGAACAACCTCACCAAGGCAACTTCCTTCAACTCTTGATAACACCACACCCAGAGTTCTTCTTGATGAACAAACTCACCAAGGAAAGAGTTCTCTCAAGGATAACTTTTATCCTTTACAAGAAGATCTCACTCTCACCACAATACAAGAACAAAGTAAATTTTTACAATAAAAGTACAACTCTCTTCAAAGAGTAGATAAAGAATATAAAACTCTCTAGACTTGATATATCTCTTGTTTTTTTTGCTTGATAAAATGCTTCTCTTGCTCTTCTTGTCTTACTGAATGCATGGGAGAAGGGCTCCTTTTATAGGCAAATGAGATGAACTTGAACAAGTGAAGACACCAACTCCAAATTTTCTAACCACCATAAAAATCATAATTTTGTCTGTCATTTTTGTCAATGTTGCGTTTGAAATTTGAAAATTTACAAAACATAAAAGATTTGCATATTTGAATAAGCTTTCCAACGCATCAAGAATCAAGTCATTTGGATATCTGTAGCTCAAGATATGGCCAAAACACCATTCGATGCTCATGTGACTTGATTTTTCTTTCTTGTGTCAGTCCACCAAATTGAATGATAATTCTGTCAGCCTTCCGTTTGAAATTTGAATTTCTTAAAAACATAAAAGATCTTCATATTTGAATAACCTTTCCAAAACATTAAGATTCAAAGAATTTGGATATCTCTATCTTAAGATATGGCCAAAACACCATTCGGTGCTCATGTGAGTTGATTTTTCTTCTTTGTGTCAGTCCACCGAATTGCATGTCAATTATGTCGGCCTTCTGTTTGAAATTTAAATTTTTTCAAAACATATGAAATTTTCCTCATTAAGTCATCTTTCCAATGCCCCAAGAATCAAGTCATTTTGATTTTTCTAGCTCAAGATATGTCCAAAGGAGTATTCGGTGCTCATGTCAGCTTCTTCCATTTGTCTTTCAACTTGCATGATGATTTGGACAACCTTGCACTTGAAATTTGAATTTCATTAAAACATATGAAATGTTATAAATTGAGTAAGATTTCCAAAGGCTCAAGAATCACATCATTTGGATATTTTTAGAGATATATATGACCAATTGATTGAACATTGCTCATTTGTCACATTCCTTGAGTCAATCCTTGTTCTTAAACTTTGGTGCCTTTAACATGTAGTCTTCTCCTTAGCTTCAACACTTCATTTTAATAAGCCTCTTCTTGAATTTAAAATTATTTCAATGATCTTACTCTTGCACATAAATAAACATGTTAGTAAATCTCAATTAATCAATGTGTATTGTTATCATCAAAATTATCATGTAGCCTTAGGGCTAACAGATGGGACCCTCAGCTCATCAAATCCAAAAGATATGTGTATTCTATAGATCTCAACCTAGAAAAAATGGAGAGTTTGTAAAAGTAGCAAACTATCTTGGTAAATTATTAGTTGAGAGAAAGATTCATTTGGTTATAGTCTCGGGTCAATAGGTTGTGTATCGACAGCTATACTCTTAGAAGACAGCCAAGTTTTAGGTGTTATTCATAGATTTTTAGTTGTAGAAAGCATCACTGGGAGAATAATTGGGCAAGAGTTAAGGGCCTCATCTATACATGTTTATTAGTTCAGATGCCTTTATTGCCTTAGCAAGTGGCTTTGGTACTTTCGAAAAAAAATTTCAAATTGCCCCTTGGGCACAACTAAATCTCCATCAAAAACCCATAGGTTTGTTGAATATTAATAATTTCTTTGATCCTTTGTTACATTTTGTTGATGAAGCTATGGAATAGAATTTTATCTCGCACTCGACGCAACGGATCCTTGTTTTTGCTACAACTGCTAAGGAACTGCTTGACAAGTTACAAATAGTTGATTATGAACCTGACCCAGCAATAACTCAGATTAATTGGCCTGTGGGACACAACAATAAGTGCAAAGTGGATCTGATGCGTCATTTGTGATTTTTCCTGCCTCTCGTTTTGTTTTATATTTAATTAAGTGTCTTTCAGGTTGTTTCTTTTGAGTAACTAAAGCTTCAGGTAATATCTCCTAAACTTTATCTCTCTACATTTAAATATTGAGGACAATGTTTCAAACTACTTAGGGGAGAAAGGATAATAGACATAAGTGTGTTTTTTCATTGTGTTTTTCATGTCCTTTTTGCATTTCCCAAAAAAAAAAGTAGATAATTAGATTCAGAGTGGCTGTGTAAGGAGTTCATGTGCTCTTGAGACGCATTCTGGGTCTATTAGATAAAGAATGGCAAAGTAAAGGGTACAATTTTGAACTCTTGAAATGCATTCTAACTAACTTGTTATTTTGTCTTGATTTTGTCCTTTTCAGACTCATTTTAGCCAACTTATTATTTAGTTTTGATTTTTGAATTTTATAATGAGGTTGTCTTATTCACTTCTCTTTGAATTATTCAAATCTATGAACTCTCACAACTTTATCATTTGATAAACTGTTTGCTCCTGGACTCATTAAGCAAGTATTTATGAACTTTTCTTTACACACATACTTGCCTTGATGCATGATTGTGGGTTGCAAATTGAAATGTTATAATATTTTTTGTTTTGTTTAGGATAACAACCAAAAGAAGCAGAAAGTTAAAGAAAAAAAAAAGAAGAAGAAGAAAAAAAAGAGAGGCAAAAAAAAGAAAAAAAAAGAAATATATAAGTAGGCAATTGTGAATAAGTTTGGTTTCGTAGCATCCTTAATTCAAGCAATTAAGCTCGAAGGGGTGCCTCAGCACCTACTTCCTTAAGAACAACTGGTTTGAGAGATATTGGCCCAAAGCTCGCTATATGGATTAAGGAGAAAGCTTAAGGGGATCGAACATTGCACTATCCACAATTTTCTACGCAAAAATAAAGCGTCTGCAACCCGAGTTGTTAAGCTCATGGGGGTGTCTTAACACCTAATGCCCTAAGGCCAACTGGTCTGGGAGACATTACCCTAGGGCTCGTTACATGGGTTAAGGATGCATTTTGTTTTAAAAAAAAAAGAGAGGAAATGATAAATGGCCCCTATCTAAGAATGTTAGCCTTGACAAATATTAGAATCGATATAACTTTTTTCTAAAAGCCCTGTAGTCATGTGTCAAATGAGTACAAAAAGAAGGTTTGTTAATATCTTGCCTAAATGGTATATGAGTCAGTAAAAAAAATTAGTGAGAGTTTGTTTATTTTGGGTAGAATCAATGAAAGTAGAATAATGACCATCTTAGATGTAAAATTCTATAAATCACTGTTGAATAATAACACTTTAATTGCTAGGGACTAGCAATAAGCTAGTTGGGGGTGTGATGAGCACTTAAATGTGTTTGTTTAATAAGAGCTTAATTCATCATATTACACTAACAATGTCATTAAATTCCTCAACTTAAGCATACTTATAGTTTTTACATCTATTGAATTAGTTTCATCTTAATTTCAATTTTTGATACAAGTTCGATAAATGGGCATAACTTTCCATTTATAATCTAGAATGGTGCGAATCTTAATTTGGTGGAAAGCGGATTAAATTACCTACAAAATTGCATTTCACAAGTATCAAGAAATTCGGGTAGCTAATGGACAAAAAATAGGCTTGAAGTGAACCCATCTGTAGTTTTGGTCCAGCTTAATCATGCCTCTGTATTTTGACCATATCTCTTGATATACGTATCCAAATCATATGATTGAAGATGTTCAAGAAAGCTGAGAAAAATATTTACAACTTTTGTTAAGACCTGTGATCAAAATTATTAATATTTCAACGTCAAAATTGGTGGCCAAAGTCAATGCACATGATTACCAAATTGTCAATAATTGCCTCCTTTGTAATTTGACAATTTTGGCCCTCAAGTATGTCAGTAAATAGATGAAGTTGGGACCTAAAGAGGCATCTTGGCTTTTAGCTAGGATCTCTTAACATTGTGTTTTCTCTCTTGTGTTTTGTTCTCTAAATATTATTAATAAATCTTTTTCTTCTTGCAATTTATTTCTTGAGTTGTTTATTTTATATGTTTTATATTTATTTTCTTAATCAATCTTGACACCACTCCTAAAGTAGAGGTCTTGATCCATTGTAGACAATCTTTGACACTTTAAATGCTTGAATCCTTTTTAGACATTGTATAATTCTCCCTTATTGATATAAGTCTAGCTAGGAACCTTGATTTGTTGTAAACATAATGGTGATTGGCACATTGGATACTTGAACCTATTTACAAGAAGTGGTATAAATATTGGTAACGAAACAAATATAATTCATATAACTAAAAAGGGCTTAAATGACATACCTTCCTATCAGAGCGTCCTTGATGTGTGAATTCAAATTGAGTTATAATTGGGTTGTTTATCATTATTTGATATATCAATGGCGGATCCCCTAACCTTAGCTTTCATTGTTATTGTGTTAATTTATCTTACTTGTGTATTTCATTTATTCTCGTTTATTGCTTATGAAATTGTTCTTTCATTTGCTATGGTAGGTTTTACCACCTATTTCCATGGATGGTTTTACCACCTCTTATTTTTGTTTTATATTTGAATGGTCGATTGTACTGCCTACTATCTTTACTTTTATTTGTTAATATTATCTTGTTGTATATTTGAATTATTCATATCATATTTGCTCATCGTTTAGTTTGTACCACTAAATCCCCTTCTCTATGGATCAACTCCGGTCTTGTCAGGTTTATTACTTCGACACTCCTATACTTGGGAGATAATTCTTTTTTGGATATGTCATAAGACAGTAGATTCATTTATGCAAATATTCAGATAGAGGCCTTTGGTGCCCGTTCAAACACACTTAGAGGTTGTGGGCCACATAATCTGGGTGTTTTAGCCTTTTGGAGGTAGCTTTGCTCATGCATATGACCAGAATAGCAGGCTTTTAAGATGTTAGATCCCGCAAAGTACAAGATAGCTCTATCTATGTGATGTTAGATCTCACCAGGTATGAGGAGTTTCAAATAGCTCTACTGTGTGATGTTAGATCTCACCAGTTATGAGGAGTTTCAAATAGTTCTATCTGCGTGAGGTTAGAACTCACCAAGTTTAACTAACCAGATTCAAAGGTACTTGTTTAGGACAATCAAAAGTATTTTAAATACGTTTATATGAGTTAGCTTGGGAAAAGAAGCATTATTTACGTAGTTATTTGCAAGAAGATTTTTATGAAAATTATGTTTTATGTTTTATATAAAGCTTGAATGAAGGTTTGAGCATAAATATCATGAGTTTTGTTTATCAGATTGAGAAAATGCATTCTTTTTATTGTTGTTAAAGTATAGAAATAAGCAAAAGCTTGAAGCATATAGTTAATCAAAAGCTTATTTTATTTTAAAGTTCTGTGAAAGATTTGATGAAATTTTTGACAAGTATGACAAGTTTTCCTAAGTAAAAATGAGGTACGGTCTTCCAGTAGGTAATATGGTATATGATTTCTAAATTTTAGTAAACAGCCCTTTATGATAAGCTAGGAAAGAAAATATAATGTATCCAGAATGAGAAGAACATGTTCCAAAAAGTTTAATATTGTTTGATGTTTAGTGTATATTTATATTTTTGTTTTATAGAAAAGATTGATATGTAGGGATACGTATTATGTAGAGATACATGATTAGGTAAGTGTATATAATATTTACAAAATTTAAAAAATATTATGCTACCTTGGCAAAGAAGTTATGGAATTTCCATAAAGCATTTTCCTTACAATGATTTAAGAAACTATCTACCTTAGCAAAGAAGTTATGGAGTTTCCATAAAGCATTTTCCTTACAATGATTTAAGAAACTATTTAGTTGTTTTACAAGAATGAAGCTTATAACGAAAGTTTGAGAAGAAAGAGTTGTTTACATGTGTTTTTTTAAAAAAAAAGTTACAAAATTTTTTTTGAAAGTGATTAAATATTGTATTTTTGTTTTGAGAAAATGAGGTTTTAGAAAGAAAGCTTTATTCAAGAAATGAGTTTTATATCCACTCACCAAGCCTTTAACTCACTCTCTTCTTATTCTTTTCCCACCAAGTACTACAGGTTTGGTGCTAAGTTATCTCTGATGCAAAGGAAGGTCACACGATGCATAACTAGTTTTCACGCATTAAAAGCATTTCATTTTATTTATCTTTGTTAAAATTTTTAAATTTTAAGGTTGAGCATGAATTGTATTTATCTTTTGGCAAATTAGGGTTGTTAAAGACAAGAGTCCTAGAAGAAGTTAAGTTGATAAACTTTTTTTTTTGAAGTGTTAAAAATTACATGATTTAGTAGAGGGTTTAGTCCAAAATATAGGGGAAACTACTAAATTTTTTTTTAAAATAGCATATTTTAAAAAATTGTTTTCTTAATACTATTTTAGGCATGATTTGCTCGTGTAGCTAAGGGCAGGTCATGTCAGTCACCATGCAAAGGAGAAGAAGGAAGGTCCAATATGTCCTTGTTACCATACCGTTCAGTATTGAGGTAATCATTGTTGTTATTCTCATCCTTAGAATGTATTTCATTATCCAGTGTCTCAAATTCCAGGATGCTATCAAGATGGGGAAACATGGGGTTCTTGCTTACTCTAGTGGCTACGCCATCACAAGTGAGCAGTTGTTGTGTTCATTGTGAACATGAGTTATTGGAGCCACCACCATGTAGTATGGTCACCGTCTTAAGTACATTATCATTCAACTTTTGTGCACATACATGCATGGAATCACTTACTTGGTTACTTCCACTTCCATAATGTAGTAATGAGGGATGAGAACAACTGTGCTTCTCTGAAGGATTGGATTGTCTCCCCATTGTTTGACTTCCCATTTCCTCAAAAGTCACATGAATTGGTGATATACTAGGGGATGTGTAAGACAATCACCAACAAAGAACATCAGCTCTTTGTCATTCTCAATGGCAGTGGGCATAGGAGGACCACTGGTGGTGTATTTGGCAAATAGTTTAATCTTCTTTGTACTCATATCCTAGCCCATATCTATGCATAATTGCTCCATAAAGGCATTATATGTCAAATTGCTCTGAAAACAAAAAGTTCTAAACCTTCCACCAACGTATGCATAACCGCCATTCGGTTGTATCTTCCAAGAACCATCAAAATAGACTAATGTCCGGATCAAATCCATACCTGCAGTGAGATACATTAAGCCTCTTAAAAATGTATAAAAAACCCAAGAAAATTGCAAAATATTAAGATTATGACTATTCTAACAAAGTGCTAGAAAAAAAAAGTTAATTTTTTTCAAGTTTCATTGGGTGTCGGATGTACAAACGCTAAATTCACATGGTTCATCGGACACATTAGATACTGATCAACAAATAGACATTGTCGGACACTATCCGACACAACTCAATATCTTACGTCAGACTATGTTAAACAATGTCTGATGGTGTTCAACAGTCTGCCAAACTACATTAGACAGTGTCTAATATCATCCTATAGAGTTTGTCGAGTGTCATCTAGCAAAAGTTTTGCAAATGCATTCTTACTCTATTGCACAAGTTCATAATGGAAATGCAACATCAACCATCAAACACTAATTCTAAGCTAACTTCTAAGCTATATCTATTTTTTCCTAAGCTTAAATATGTCCAAAATATAACGTTGTAGAATGGATCTTTGAATTTTTCTTAAGATTTGACATAGAGAGACAGAGAGAGAGAATTATTACTCTAATGTGAAGCTTAGTTCAATATCCTTTTCTATAAATCTAGAGAGAGAGAGAGAGAGAGAGAGAGAGAATTACTACAGTGTATTTAATAGATTAACTCAACAATTTAGATCAAAAAAATGTTATGTTTTAGTGAAAGTGACTTGAAAACATATGGAGGTCATAAAGAAAGATGAGAAGATTGCAAAAAACACTTAAAAGGTTATTCTAAGGGCAATTAGGTCATATAGGAGGTTTGAGCGTCATGGCATGCAAAGTTTGGGGATAAGGTCATTTTTCAAAGAGGCCCTTAAAATAAGGGCATTTCTTGAATTTTCCCTATAACCTTGCTCTAGCTTGGCCTTGCGTAGGAATGAATATACGTATTAGGTAAGCTCTTGGGAATAAAAAAATTAAAAAAACTTTACATACTCATTGTTCAACATTATGTTCTTTGAAGATAATTTCTTTATCTATGACTTCAAAAGTACACATCTATCAATTAAAAAATATATATGTATATATATATATATATATATATATATATATATATATATATCAAACAAGATTTTGATTTTCGAAAGCAAATATAACAAGTTAGGTGTCAAATGTTCAAAACCATTTAGGGTTTATAACATAAATGGTTTTATTCATCTTAAAAGTTTTCTTTGAACATAAAATTGTCAAAAAATTTAGAAAAAGATAAAACTAAAAATGAGATATAGCGAGTCAAAAGGTAGGTAGAAAATATAACAATTTTAACCAAAAAATAACAACTTCAACCAAAAAAAGAGTAAAAAGATTCAAGTTCATCATTATCCACTAATCACCATGCAAAGAACAATTGTATAATTTTTTAATAACAAAAAATAAATAAAATTAAAGGGGTTTTTGAGAAATAACATTTTTTTAAAAGATGTAGATACAATATCTACACTATACAACTATTTTTTACTATATAGAGTGGTTGTGCCTCTTATAACACGTGGTGGATTACCACCGCTTGAATCTCTTATTGGCATGGCTTTATTAAGAAGCAATCTTCATTGGTCCAAGGATTGGCTAACCTCTATTGGTTAGATTTTTGGCAATATATGGTTGGCTGATGTAATGTCATGGGGCAGTGAATTTAGTCTATAAATAGCCCCCTTCCTCTTGTATTATATTGTATTTGTTGTACCCTTGAGTAATCAAATATTTCTCCCTCACCGTCGCCAAATTCTCTTCTCATTTCCTGCATCCTCATGCCCCCCCCCCCCCCCCCCCCCCCCCCCCCCCCCCCCCTCCATTGCCTCACCCTATCATCTTATGCACTTAACTACTCTATATTATTATCATTGTTTATTTTCAAATTAACCTAGCCCAATGATTGCCCATTTATTTACTTTCATTGAGCAATACTTACTCATCCAATAATTACTACACATAAATTATAAAACGTTATCAGCACGATTGTTGAATAACAATAGTAAATAGGTATAACATTTTTATTATATTATCTATTTTTATTGTTATATTACTTATTATTTGATACGACTATCCTTATAAATATACTCTGTGGTTGCCACTATATTGGATCTTCTAAATTAGAAAAAAAGTTTAGATTTGGATATTATTTATTGAATTGTTATTTATTTGTTACTAACCAATCTAACCTAATATTATTAATATATTTATCTTATATTTTTTTATTATATTTCATTTACATATTCATTTTTCTGAGTTATAATATTATTGTATCATTATCATTAGATGCAAATGTTTTACAACCTGAAGTTTGTAAATTAGAACCTGATGTTCTAATTCTTATTCATTTCAAAACCTGAGGTTTTGGAATTAGGAAATCTTAAATCAGAACCTAAAGTTCTAAATCTATAAATATTCTCATTATCAATCTTATTTTATTGCGTTAATATTATTGTTTACATTTTCAATTTATTTATTTTTATTTGGCCGCGACTTAAAGTTTTCTAGCCTAAATTTACCTGGCCATTGTAGACGTTGGATTTTTTAGGCTTGATGTTGAAATGAATATGAATGTTGAGTAATGAAAATGACCAAAATGCCCTTGAAAGCCAAGAAAGGAAATTTGAGAAGGGATTGATGAAAGGTCTCAAAAATTGACATGTGGCTTTGAAAAATCACAGAAATTAATCTAGGAAGAATCTGATGATGAATCATATACCGTTGTGAAGGCACGGATGTCAAGTTTTCATAAAAATTTACGGATCACAAACCAGAGTTAAATTTGAAAAGCTATACACAATCAAACAAACGAAGGTTAGAAGGGACCACACTACAGAGTCCTAAAATAGGAAGGGTCGCAAGGAGAATAGCCGCCTGGCTATCAAACAGCCGACCGACTGTTGAGCAATAGCGGACTGTCTGACAGCTGTTTGACAATTTGCTAACAGCAGACCAGTTGTTAGTCATGTATGTTCAAAAAATTTTATTAAGGACCTTCCATATTTGATTCTTTGTTCAACTATATAACCACCCACCCGCGCGCCGCCCCCTCCCCAACCCCCCCCCAAAACCCGGGTCACTTTTAAGGACAAACCAAATTTTGAATAATTCTTTCTTCTTTCTCTTGAAGACATGCTCAAGAATTTGAGAAGTCTTTTGTAGGGTAAAGTTTTCAAGCGTTCTATTGCTCAAAACTCGGAAAGGGTAAGTCTTGAGAGCAAAATTCTCTCCTCCCCCTTATCATTCTTCTTTATATTTTTTGCTTAGAATTAAGCATGTTTAGGTTTATTTATGCTTAGAATGAGCATGTTAGGATTCATTTTTATTCTTAGAAGCATGCTAGGGTTATTATGAATTGTTCTAATCCTTGTTTATTTTACCAGGTGGATAAGTGTATCAAGGTAACTCCGCTAGCTCTTCTTTATTAGAATCATGCTTAGGAGTTTAATTTCTTTGCGAATGCTAAGAATCCTACTTAAGAGCACATAATTAGAATCATGCTAAGAAAGACTTATATTTGTTTTGATGAATGCTAGGATATAGCATAAAATATGTAAGAAATACCATTTTGCCCTTGAATGACTTGTTTGATGATGATTGCTTAAAGTAGGCTAGAATATGCCCTGAATGCTATGTTTAGGCTAGACTATGTCATGATAACCATGATTAGGCTAGAAATGCCATGAATTAATATGACTAATGCTAGAATTGCAATAGGTAGAATTACCACGATAGAATTTAAACCTAGGCTAGAATCCCATGATACTAGATTATGGCCATGTATTGAATTTTATTTGCTTCTTTTGAATGTATCATATTAAGAAGTGTAATTGTGTGATGCTATGAAGTAGTGGTGGACTCACATTGATGGTATTACTTAAAATGAATATTCAAATAAATGAATGTGTGAAAATACTTGTAGAGATTTGATAAGTATTGAATATACTCATATATGGTGGTGAGGAATTCACTATTTATTAAGTCTTGAATTGATTGTTTATATTTTGATATGTAATTTATTACGAATGAATGTATGGAATATTTCTATGTGAAGTAGAATTATTTTATTCTTGAAGAACAAACAATGTAATCCCCTTCTCCTTCCCCCATGTTTGAAAGGAAATGTAATCAATTTTCCTCCCTCTTTCTATGGATGTTAATAATTGTAATTGATTGAATAATAACCTAACATGTCTAAGAAAGATAAAATAGAAATGTGTGCATAAAATGTACAACATTAAGTGGACTAAGTAACGGCATGAGATGTTACTATTTGGTATTTCTTAGTGGAGGTTGGATCTTAATCCGGGCGGGTCGAATGACTGGTACCTAACTTCTCAAATCCATCTCTGAAGGGATGTAGATAGTTTAGGTCCTGAAGCAAGAGATCGGAGTGCCCCCATTCATTCCCAATTGAATAATTGATTAGTGACTCCATTCTCCAGATGTGTCCATGGCTTGTTTGTGTTCCTTAAGTCTCGAAAAAGGCTTTGACACAGTATCGTGGTCGCAAATGCTCTAGCGAGACGAAAATCCCGTTCACAGCCACGACTTTAAGTTTTCTGGCAATTAAATATTAAATTCATTATTCTTATTTGATATTGCCAATATGTTGAACTTATATTTACTTTGTTTATTGTTATTGTCAATTACATTTTATTTATTGTTATTATGCTATGTTGCTTAGAACTTGAAGTTCTGATTTCTAATAAGTTAAATGAGAGATTTGTTTAGTAATTGACAATAATATTTCTAAGTGTCGGGGTCCAATGGAACTGTCTAGAATTACATGACTTTAAAGTATAATCATACCAGAAGTTCTGATTCAAAAACTCCAAGCAAGTAGATAAAATGTTGCCTATAGCCCTATTGTGTCGCATTTCTGATTATACGATTAGAACTTGAAGTTCTATATGTACATCTATTTCTTTAAGATATTTAATTGTTTAAATTTATTTATTTATTGCAATTTATATTCATCGCAATTCTTATCGGATCTTTAATTTTCTTTTATTTTGAATGTTATTATATACTTGATATGCATCTAAAGGATGTAATCAAAATTTATCCAAGAAGGGTAAATTGAGGGCCATTAGATTGTCACCATTAAAATCTGACTAACTGATCCACTCAGAATCCTTATTGATATAATGCAAGTGAATGTTCCCAAACCATTCTGAAAAGTAAGTGGCATCATTCCCTGAAATGAATGATATTATACTATTTCTTTAAAGATGATGTTATGGCATTCCTAGAAGAGAATGCTACCATCAGCCACAATGACAATATGATAATAATAAATGTGGTTAAGCTTAATAAAGGATTGTTGACATTTAATTGGTTATTATAAATACTAAATTAAACCACTAGAAATGGAATTAACGATATGAAGAGAATATTTTTCAAAAGGGTTGTAAGAATCCTTAATTGATGATTCAGTGGATTCTACAAAGTATGATAATTCAAATTCTTTTGTTGATTGATTTATGATTGGTGATATAGCCACGCGAATTAATTTCATACTGTATTTTAATTTGATATTATCTTTTATGATAGCATCTAATGTACTCTTTCTTGAGTGAAAGGGTATGGACATGAAAAATGAGATACCGTCTCCAGAAGAGACGAAGATTTATGTCTAGTTGATAGTGCAACAACACACATAATCCTAAAGGATAAGAAGCATTTTCTAAAGTTAACTTTTTTGAAAGTAAAAGTTAACACTATATAAGGGTCCATTAACTTGATTGAGGGCTCTGAAAGAGCCGTTATAATGTTAGCAAGCGGTACTAAGTTATGTATTGATAACGCCTTATACTCAACCAAACCTAGAAGAAATTTGCTTAGTTTTAAAGATATAAGGTAATAGATATCATATTGAGACATCCTATAAAAACAATACTGAATTTCTTTATATCACCTCAGATATCTCAGGACAGAAGTTGATATTAGAGAACCTTGAAGCTTTCTCTTCTGGATTATATTATACATATATAAGGTCCATGAAACCTACGCAATCATGAATTGCAAGTTCAACGATTCTAAGACTTTTATATTATAGCATGATTGCCTTCGTCTCCTAGGCTCAACAATGATGCATAGGATTGTTGAGAATACAAATGGACATCCACTAAAGAATCAGAAAATTCTTCTATCCAATGAAACTACGTTTACTGCTTGCTCACAAGGAAAGTTAATTGTTAGACCATCACCTTCTAAGATTGCTCTTCAACCCTTATCATTTTTACAAAGAATTCAAGGGGATATATGTGGATCCATTCACCCATCGAGTGGACCTTTTCGTTACTTTATGGTTCTAATTGATGCTTCTGCATGGTAGTCTCATATGTGTTTGTTATCAACTAGAAATGTTGCATTTACTAAACTACTTGTTGAAATTATTAAATTACGGACACATTTTCCAAACCATCCTATTAAATCAATAAGTCTGGTTAATGTTGGTGAATTTACATGAAAAGTCTTTGATGATTATTGTATGTTCATTGGAATTGATATCAAGCACCCTATCCCATATGTCCATATCCTAAATGATTTGGCAAAGTCACTCATAAAGCGACTGCAGATAATTGCACATACTTTGTTGTTGAGAACGCAGTTGTCAACCTATGCTTGGACCATGCTATTTTACATGCTACATTATTGATCAGATTAAGGTCCACTGCTTATAATGAATATTCACCATTACAACTCGTACCTAGCCAACAAGCAAATATATCTCATTTGAGGACTTTTGGTTTTGCTGTACAAGTTCCTATTGCTCCCCCAAAGCAGACAAAAATGGGACCTCAATGTTGATTTGGGATTTATGTGGGTTATGATTCTCCATCTATTATCAGATATTTAGAACCCATGACTAATGACCTTTTTACTGCATATTTTGCAGATTGTCATTTTAGTGAAACAGTTTTTCCACCTCTAAGGGAAAAGAGAATTCTTCTTGAAGTTAGGCATATGCCTCCTGAAGTAAGGCAAGAAATTTCTTGGAATATTAGAACTTTGTCTCATATTGATCCTCGCACACCTTAACGTGAAAACAAAGTGCCTAGGATGATACATTTTCAGGATATTGGTAATCAAATGGCGGATGCTTTTATTGATGCGGCGAAGATAACGAAGTCACATATACATGTTGATAATACACCAGCATGTATTGAGGTCCCCATTGAACAAACTCCCTAAGCAAAAATGAATAGTCAATCTATTGCACGTCAAAAGCATGGCAGACGCCTTGGATCAAAAGATACTATACCTTGAAAAAGAAAAGTTGTTAATAACGGTCCCGATGGGAAAAATGATCAAGCTAAAGAATCCACATCCTCTTATTTACCTCTTGAAGCAATAAATGTTCCTAATGAGACACTTGCCTCTGAAGAGGCACAAGTTCTTGATGAGACACATGTCCCTAAGGTGGCACATGAATTTAAAAATGAGAAAATTTCTATTAATTATAGAGAAGTGTGGAATCATAATGAAATAGTCATTGATGAAATATTGGTAGTAGCCACTAATATTTTGAATTATGATTTAAGCCATATATGGTGTACGAATATAAACAAGGACATTATTGGCTTAAATGGAAAGAAGCGCGCAATTTATGTAGAGCTAGTTTTCTTAGCAAAAATGTGAAGTTTTGGACCTATAGTCCATACATCTAAGGACATTGAAACCCATTAGATATAAATGGGTAAAGAACAATAAGATTGCCAAATATAAAGCCTGACTTGTAGCTCAAGACTTCTCTCAACGCCCGGGCCTGGCAAGAGATGTGATTATCTTTAAAGATATTTGATCAATTTAGCAATTCTAAGGAAACTTTACATGTGTCTCATGGGTATGGCTACTGCTTTTTTGTGTAATGAATTAAATTCTGACATCTATATATAAAAATCCCTGAAGGATTTAAAATGACTAAAGCAAGTGAAACAAAGCTAAAAGGCGTATATTTAAGGTTAAAGAGCTCTCTATAGGTTGAAACAATCTGGAAGATTGTGGTATAATATAAAAGTTAATACTTGATAAAGAAGGGATATCCCATATGCCCTTGTGTGCTCAGAATGAAATCAAAATTTGGTTTTGCTATTATAGCAATATATGTCAATGATATGAATTTAATTGGAACTCTTAAAGAGATCCAAGAGTCTACTAAATATTTGTAAAGAGAATTTGAAATGAAAGATTTAGAAAAAGAAAATGCAGATCTCAGCCTGTAGATCGACCACAGCTTTGACAGCATATTTGTTTATCAATCAACATATACAAAAAAGGTTTTAAAACGGTTAAATATAGATGAGGCTCATCCATATCTAACTGTTTTAAAACCGCTCATCCATTGAGTACCCCAATGATTGTTAGATCCCTTGATCCTAAGAAGAATCCATTCCGTCCTAAATAGGATGGTGAACAATTACTTGGTCCTGAAGTACCATTTTTTAATGCTATAAGTGCATTAATGTATTTGGCATGATGTACTAGAGCTGATATTGTATATATTATTAATTTATTAACAAGGTTTAGTTCTGCACCTACTAGATGGCATTGGAATGGAATCAAACTTATTTTTCGTTATCTTTGGTGAACTATTGATTTAGAATTATTCTTTTCATATGAGCCTTCTGAAAATCCTGGTATAGTTGGATATGCTGATGCTGGTTATTTATCTGATCCCCATAAAGTTCGATCTCAAACTGAATATGTTTTTACTTATAACGAGACCGCAATTTCATGGCGATCTACTAAACAGGTTTGGTTGCTACTTCTTCTAACCACTCTAAAATACTTGCATTACATAAGGCCAGTTGAGAAGTATATGGTTACAATCTATTATTAAACACATCTAGATTTCATGCAAGTTATCTCCTACCATAAATCCTCCAACAATCATATATGAAGATAATGCAGCTTGTATTACTCAAGTCAAATGAGGATACATCAATGGAGACAGAATGAAACACATTTCACCCAAGTTCTTTTACACACATGAATTTCAAGAAAAACGAAAGATCGATGTGAAGCAGATACGTTCTAATGACAATCTTGCAGATTTGTTCACCAAGACTTTACAGACATCAACATTTGAGAAGTTAGTATACAAGATCGATATGCGGCGGCTTAACAAGCAATCAAATTGACAAAAGGTCTTCTGCCATGATCAGAGGAAGCAGTCATTAGGGGGAGCATTGTGGACCCATGTGTACTGTACTCTTTTTCTCTTCGACTAGGTTTTGTCTCACTAGGTTTTACTAGCAAGGCTTTTAATGAGGTAGTAGAAGCAGGTCCAATACCACTTTATAATTTATTATACAATTGTATTTCTTTACTTTAGTTTTTGTCCCACTGGATTTTTCTTTAGTAAAGTTAAATACAATTATTTTAAGCGATGAAATCCAAAGGGGAGTATTATAACACACGGTGGATTACCACCGCTAGAATCTCTTGCTGGCATGTCTTTATTGGACAACAAAGAAGCAATCTTCATTGGTGCACGGATTGGCGCACCTCTATTGGTTAGATTTTTGGCAATATATGGTTGGCTGATGTAATGCTATGGAACAATGAATTTAGTCTATAAATAGCCCCTTTCCTTTTGTATTTTATTGTATTTGTTGTAACCTTGAGTAATCAAATGTTTCTCCCTCACCCTCGCCAATTTCTCTCTCTCATTTCCTGCATCCTCACGGCCCACGCTCCATTGCCTCACTGGATCATCTTATGCACTCAACTACTCTATGTCATTATCATTGTTTATTTTCAAATTAACTCAGCCGAATGCTTGCCCGTTTATTTGCTTTCATTGAACACTACTTGCTCCTCCAATAATTACAACACTTAAATTATAAAAGTGACATCTAAATTTGTGAAACTGATTATTTTAAAAAAACCACAGTAATTTTAGATGTTTTTAAAGGACCCTATATAAATAGCATTGATTGCATTGATTATATGTGGATATAAGGTTGGGTAAATTCTATAAGCAGGTCTTTTCTATCTTTACTGGAACATTAATTTACTTTTCTCTTCTTTTGATCCTTCCTAATTTCTCTTATTCATTTACAGCCTTCCACTTTTGTTTCTTCATTAATTTGATTCTGATAGTTATTCATTTAAGGGCTGGCCACGACGGATCTGAATTGGGAATAAAGAAGATGATAATTGCAATAAAAGTAATCTTTATTGCCAAACTTAACTCAAAACTCAAATCGTCTCCTCTTTGTTAAGAATGTAACAAAAAACAAAAAGATAAAACTTTACCGGAAATAAAGCATTTGCAATTGCACCGACTCCTTTCAAGATCATAAATACGGAGACGAGTTATGAATTGCTACTTCTAACGCCTTGAATACATACCCTCAGTGCAGCCTAATCAACATCGTGATTCAGATGATCTAAAGGAGAAGTTTACATAATGGTACATGTAAAGCTTTACCTCATTGACAAGCACAATCTCAATCAAATAAAGAAACCAAGCTCTAAAATGCAATTATAATTATCACTCATTGAAGACCTTATGAATCAATCCCCATAAAATTACTTACAAGAAAACACCACTAGCACATTACGTTGAACACACATGTTGATGATATGGCAATTGCTATTCACAGTATGAAAATGACTGCATCTCACAATGCTTTGCTTCAACATACTAGATTTATGTCCAATATCACAACATAAGTGCATCGTTTCCAGCAGAAGAAGGAAATGAATATGAATTATTATGGATAGCGAGACCAACCAACCTTCCATTCATTGAAATAATCTGTTTTTCTTTTTAACATTTTTATATTATGGAGAAATAAGAGTGCTAGGAGAGGGAATCATAACTAACTTAAACCTTCAACTAGCTTTAAGCAGCGCAATGTGCACTTGTCCTAGCTCAAGTTTCAGCTTAGCTAAACTAAAGAGCCACTGCCAGCATCATCTGTTTGAGAAGACCACCACAACAACAAAATCTATTGCCATGAAACCCCTGGTCCACTTGTCATAGCTCTAGCCTCAGCTAGAGAAACAGCCATGGCCAGCATCATCTGCTCCTCAAAACTTTCTGGAACAATAGGTCCTTGAACACTTTGAAAGTCGCCTCCAATCTCATCAGATGCTGGCAATGCTGAAATTCCACCTCCATCTTCCGTGACATCAGAGCTTGCATAACTGGTGCCTGCTTCAGCCACTTCTGATCCACCCCATTCACCTTCATCTCTTGCCACTACAACCCTGCCATCAGGCGATGAGTTAATGGAGCTCTCTGCTGGAGGATAGTTCTCTGCATCTCGATCCACCCTATTGTAGAACCTCCTACTGCCTGGAAGCATGTTGAATGGTGACATATTTCCATTATGGTTTATGGAGGACTCTCCACCCATTTGCTGACGCTCAGCAAGAGCAGCTATGGCACAAGCAAGACCACCAGAAGGAGATGACGACGTACCAGCCATTGGAGCCACTGTTGATGAGACAAAGCGATCTTCCGCGACATAATGATCAGAAGGAACAGCATCATAAGCAGGGTTTCTCTGTCGGCCATTCTCCTGTAAAAATCATTTGCTTGCTCAATCTTCCAAAGTAGGGATTGAAGGACAAACACCAGTATAGACTTCAAAGTCTAGTTAAGACAAAAGACACAGAACATTCAAAATAAAATTTCAATAGTAAGTACTAAGTAGCAGATTCCGTGCTGCTTTTGTTGTGCCTCGTCTTCACATGAATTTATACCAAGATCATTTCCATGGATATAAGAATAACATTTAACAGTAAAAATTATAATAAGAAGCGAAAATTCCCTTAATTTTGAAGGCACCACATAACACTCAACTTACAAGAAATTTCCACCGCGAAATAGGTCATTAATCTCCTAATAATTTTTTCTTCCAAGAAAATAAAGGAATAAAAGGAGAACCCTCAGAAAACAACAAACTCAGAAACTGTAAGGTCCCAAATAATGTCAGACATGACAAAATAAGAAGCTGAGTGAACCAAGAATGGGAAGAGACATAGAGAACACTCATGACATCGGCAACCCATGGAAGATATGATTAAAGACTGGGGAACACAAACACCAGAGAAACTTAACATGGCAATCAGACCTAATGCTTTGTACAGAAAAAATTTCATGAGGTTGATCATTACATATGCAACTTTTTGTGGCCAACTTTCTCTAAATCATATCATGCTCCAGTCAAAACCCCAGGGAATTTATCTGATAGGGTGAATCAAATTAAATAGAAGATTTTCCTTCTCACCTAGAACGCACTATTTTCAACCTCACAAAGTGATATGTCCACTTCTCTCATTCACATAATTGTATAAATTTCTTTCTTACTCAGGGTATGGCAAAAGAGGACGACCACAGGATCATACTAACTTGTAGTTACAAAACTAGTTAGGTATAACATCCTTAGAAGGTGGGCCAAACTACCAAGGAGGTTTGAAACCTTGATGTCTTAGTCGAAAAGAAAGGTCACATATTCAAATTTGGACTTTGATTTAACAATCTCATGAAGTAGAATGATATTGATAAAGAATAAAATTGAAACAAAATACCAATTCTGAAGCAAAATAAACTTAGAAGTTATTTAACAGAAAAATAAGCCAAGAAATGAAAAAGATTCATAAAATCCTATATTGCAAGCATCATGCATGCTCCTTATATATGATATCTTTGAAATAAATACTTGATGGTAATCATAAATATGTTATATGAAAAAAATACTAAGGAATTTGGCTGTTTGTAGATTCTTTCACAATATACTTGGGTCATAGCATGGGCTAACATAACTCTAATGAGAAGTCCGACTAGTATGATTCCAAGAATTCCAATTCAGCCATAGCATCACCTCGTGTGGGAAATTTCTATAACTATAAATCCTATTCCCAAGTAACTCCTTAATTATCAAGTATTTGATATCCCAATTGATGCAGGATGTGCATAATATATATTAAGGTTTGTCATTTGATTGATATAGGAATTATTATTTAGGGATTTTGACTTTTCCTAATTAACTCAAATTCCCAATCTAATATAATGTTATCCTCCTATTTGCTTTAGGGTTAGACTAGTATAAATAAAGTGTCTTAGTTATTTTATTTTTACGGTTGTTGTGATTGATTATCAAGAATAAAGATTTGTTCTTCCCCAAAATTTGTCTTGTTTCTTCCACAATTTCTTTTCTATTGTCTCCCTCTCTTTCTTGGATTATTGTTCTGACTAGTGACAGTCCCCAATCACTAATGAATCAAACAAAGCATCAACAAAGCTCAGTCGGGGTTTTCAAGCATCAAATTTCTACAAACAATGTTATTAAGTAACATAGATCATATGACATGCTTACCCACCAAAAACATAAAACACTTCTGCAATCTTGACTCTTTATATCTCCTTCCAAGAGCTCCTAAAGTCTTTCAACTTCAATATCATATCTACAGTTGTGAGAAATGCTCCAAGGGATCTCTCCCTTTCCTTTCAGTACCAGCAATAGTGTTTTTCATCATTCCATAATTTTGTTTCATGATGAATTTCTTTATTTTCTCAGAAGTTTCATCACCTAAACCCTTTCCTTTCAGTACCAGTAATACCATTTTTATTGCATATATATATATCTACCATAGTTGAATTTCTTTATTGTCTTAGAAGTTTAATCGAATTTTCTTTTCTTTTTTTTTCAATGAGGAACTGTAAAAATTGTATCAAATCTAAAAACGGCTAACTACATAGTGGACTGGCTGAACAACATGAAAATAAAAAAGCCAGGGAAGGACAACCACCCCATACAAAGACAATAGGAAAACAAGCATTGGACCCCAATAGAAAGTAGCCCCTCCCCGGATAAAAACTATGCATACAAATATCATCCCAATTAAGATGAATGAAGAAAAAAGAAGACTCTTGAAATTCTTCAACTCCTGAAAGCTCAGAAGGATGCATAGAGATGAACTCTATCCCATGAACCACCACCGTCTTTTTTTTTTCCCCCGCAAAATTCCAGTTAATCATCTCTTGCCAAAACACCCAAAAGAAAACAAAAACACCATTCCCCAAGAGTCTTTGCTTTTTCCCCTTTCCCAAAAGCAAACAAGTTTTCCATTCCCAAGGAGCTACAAAAGCGATAGACCCGAAAGCTATTCTGGCTTCTTTGCAAAGTTTAGCACCTAAATAAAGAGCTATTGCAGTGAAGTAATTAGATGGTTTAAAGTTTCCTATAATTCTTGCACATCACACACCAAGAAGGTCAGGACTATCTAATGCTTGTCATCTAAACACATAGTGCATGCTGTAGAAATGATGATTGAGAGAATTGGAGCCACCACATGACAAGTCTGAATACGTTACTCCTACTTTTGAGCACATAAATGCAAGTACCACAAAATTCATTTTTGAAAAAATGAATAGTTCTTAGATCCAAAGCCATTCTGATAATTTTAAGTCATTAATTCACATAAACCATAATAACATTTTTTTATCTTCCTTCAACCAGTCATTAAACTGGTCAATCTACTAGAGCACCATTGGATCCGTCCAATAAACCCAGTTCTTCCTTACAATTATCTTAATAAGCACTTAAGGAAACTTTAGGACACAATAAAATATCCTCTGTTTTGATGCCTATAGCAATATGCTTCTAATCCCAAGATAACCTCAACAATAACTCTTTGCAGATGAGAAAATACATCTAATTCATTTGCCTTTAAAGTTTTGCATCTCAAAATTTATAGGTAATTTTAAACATATACTTCAGTTGTATTTACCTGAATGGAAAGCCAGATTGCTTCCATGACCATTATATCTTCCAAATCTAAGTCAAACTCATCATCCCTGCAAAGCATGAAATGCATAAATAATGATAATGGCACGGCATCAGTTTATATAAAATATAAAATAAACTTCACATAATCAGATGAAAATTATAATGATGGTGATGATTGTAACAACAACACAATAATAATAATAAATAATTCTATAGATGGTGTGATATAGTTGAGATTATTTGAAAATGATTATACATGCATTAGAAGATTCAAAGAGGTTATAAAGATGGCCTTCTTGCACATAAATAGAGTTAGTAATCCAAGAGATGGAAGCTTTATTGGCATGATTTTTTTTTTCTTTTTCCCTTTTTTTAATTAGCATGGTCTTAATTTTCTGAGAATGCAACCCGGCCCCACATGAGAGTAACTTTCTCTAAAATTCATGCTTCCATTCTGCTAATTAGTCCTATAATTACTTAAGCACTAGTTCCTCATAAGTTGCAGAAACAAAATCTGATTTTTGTTTCAGACTACCAGTGACACTATAATCTGATATCCACCCTAAGGGAGTGCCGGCAAGAAATTGAAAAAGGAAGGAAAACCTCAGTATATTCACAGCACCAACGTACTCCAGTAAAAAAATATTGCTTTTCCAGGCAGTGGCACACAACTAGCAAAAATTTTTATTAGCCAACTTCAGACCTAACTATATTTTGTTCTATTAAATCTACGTTTTTTTTCCTTTCAATTATTTCAAGTATAATAATACAATTATGCATGGCAATACCATCATTTCAGCACATTCACAGCTCCAAGCTCCTGCTGATGCATATAATTTATACAAGTCTTAATCAGAGATTGAAATAAGGATTTCCTCAAATTCTAAGATTCAATTCTTATTGTGAGTCAGATGAATTCCGAAAAGAAATATGCTGACGAGAAACGGGTTCCTCAATTTAAAGAAAGGGAGATAAACAGATAGAGAAAAGAGAAGAAAATAATAGAAGAAATTTGAGGTAGGAGAAAATCTTTTATAAAATTCAATATTAATCAAGTCTAAAAAAATAAAATAACTAAAGGCATCTATTTGTAGGACCCTAAAACATAATTCTACTTAAAAATGAAATCCTATTAAGAAATAGAATCTTAATCCTATTTCGACTAGAAAATACCAAATATAACTACAAATGACAATAGGGAATTGTTATTTAGGAATTTAAACCCACTTAGAATTCCTCCCAACTTAGGAAGTTAAATGTCTAATTTATTAAAATCTCTATAATGAAACTGAAATTCCTAATTTCGTTCCTAATTATATTATATTGGGTCTTACATCACATACACTTCCTTGTCATAAAATAGATCATTAGCATCATCGTTTTCTTGTACTAGATAGCCAGCCCAGTGGTAAGCAATAAAAAGAGTAAACTCTTATTTGAATCTCAGGAGGTTGACCACTTGGGAGATAATTCTAGCAAGGTACCTCCAAACTTAGTGTCCATATAACTCAACCCTTTGTTTTTTTTTTTTAATTTAAAAAAATTGAAAATAAAAATAAAAGCCAAGTCCGCTCCATTCTACAGGATACAACACAATTCGTTCATTTCCTATTCAAAATTCAAATAAATACTCCCTTGACCACCCCCAAAAAAAAAAAGCAAAAGTGCCTCTATTCCTTGGTGAGGAAAATATCAATAAGTGGAAGGTCATTAGTTTCAACACTAAACGATGAATCTTTGGATTCAAGTGCCTTGCTGCAAGGCACTTGTTTTCCATTGTCTGATATAGGAAAAAATAAAAAGAAAAATTCAAAAACCTGCTCAGTCAATTTCTTTGTCAGACCTCTATTAATTACATTGAAAAAAACTGTTAACGTCAACCACCACAAATCAAATCATCAAAAGCTAACAAACATATATACAAAAATGACCTTCAATTCTTTAAAACCATTTCTCTAAACATAATAAACAAATCCTTATTGAAAATCAAGCCTATCAAGAGAAGTAACAGACATCCACCGTAGCTGGTAAAGCTCAACCTCTAATCTCTTGGTTAAAAAGGAGTAAAACAATCAATCCAAAGTTCTTGTTTCCTCCAACTATGACACTAGTCATTAGTATAAATATCCTCATAATGGAACATTTGAGCACAAATCCAAAAGTAAAGGCTACATGGATCCAAATCAAGAAAAAAAAAAAATATATATATATATATATATATATATATATATATATTTCAGAGTCCCCTGAAGCCCTATGATTCAATTTAGCAACCTTAATTCCCTATTGATTTGTTTCAATAATTATTAAAAAGACGCCACATGAAAAACAACAAAAATGATGTTGCAAAATCAACAATGAATGACATGACAAAAACTAAAAATTTTGCATACCTATTTGTCCTAGGGTGTGAAGGTTGTCTAATCATTGGAGCAGCACAAGAATCTTGTAAGGAGACAATTTCCTCACCTTCCACAGATCTAGAACATTGAACTGCCAAAAAAAAAAAAAAAGGAATATGATTTACCATTGCAACAGTGAATAAATCGCTAATACGCGTCGAAAAACCAAAACTACATTGAGATACCTGCCATTGGGTTGTATTCCACCTCCCTTGGGGCTACACTCATGCTTGAAGAACTTAATTCTTGTCTTTTTTGCATTCTCTCTTCCTCATCTTGTAGTTCCTGCTGCCGCATCCTAATTTTTGCTTCTATAACACGCTGTTCTTCCTGCAAAATAGGGAAAAATAACAATTCGAAATTCCAATAACAAGATAAACATAAAAAGAGGTAGCCAGATCTTACAATTTGCTCAATGCCTTTTTCCTCCTTTGTTTTCACACCCCGATACTCCACAGCATAATTTGAGGTTTTGCAAAATGGACACCTCATAATGTTAAGAAATACAAACATTGGAAATATGAATCAAGCAGCGGAAAGAAAAAGATATCAAAATCAAAAGCTTTACACAACAAATTGCATTATGGCTGTGAAGGATACTGTGTAGGGCGAGTTGAATTAGGATTCTTCATCTGCAAAAAGCACTCTGACGCAGAGAAGAAGAATTAAATTGCTACAAAATATATCTACACGATTTGAACTTTGATAGAGAATTCCAGCCATGTAGAGACTAGATTACCTGTACATATGCCTTTCATGCAACATCTTGATCGGTTGAGACTTGGATAATACTGAAAACAAACAACAAGTTAGTGAGACTCAACTCAACCAAATAATCTGATTAAAAAGGAAGAAAATGCCAGAAATACACAAACCAAGAAGCAAATGGGGCACTCTTCAAGATCACAGCAGCACTCTTCATCACCAGGATAGCAAGGAGCAAGCTTAGACTCGAGAATTAGCTTCCGAAGCTTCTTAATGTCCACATCTTTGTGAACATATAAACCCTGCGGCCTCGTATACTTCTCATCCACCACCTGTCTTCTCCTTCCCAGCTTATTACCCATCCAATTCAGTTCTCTTCTCTAGTCTGCTTTTCTTCGATTATTTTTCCAACAACAGGAATCAAATTTCACAACCAAACATCCATTCTGACAATCAAATTGAATTGAACCCTAATTCATCTTCTATTTCCAGACACATTTCCACATCCTGCAATTAAAAAAAACAAACGAATTTAGTAAAAGCAAAACAAACCCTAAAAGCTGGCAATAGAGTAGAAAAATGAATGTACCGAATCATTTGGAAAGCAAAATTAAAAAAAAAAAAGTTGAAAGGAGAAATCGGATGAGAAGCAAAAATAAAAATGAAGAAGAATTGAGTGATAAGGAAAGAAGAAACCTTGAAATATGTGTGACGTGAAATTTGATTTTAGGACAGAGAAAGAAAGAGAAAAAGCAAAGAGTGTGGCGATGAAGAGAATGGAGAGATCGAGAGATTTGTTAACAAGAAGAGGAACACAATCAGAACTTTCTCTGTTATATGAGACAATACCACTTGCCCCCTTCCCTTCCCCTCTTCTCTCTTTTTCTTTCTTGCTAAATTTTAATTTTATTCTTCTTATTCTTCCTTTTGATGTCTATTCATATAATTATCCCATTAATACGATACGAGAACCACTATCCAAATGGGGCAATACGTATATTTGCATATACCCAAATCCAACTGTGCAATCCATATATTTACATACCCAAGGTATCTTTTTGAAAAACTTAAAAACAAATAAAATTTAAGTGTAAATTATAAAAATAATCTAATTATTAAAAATTTTTATATCACGATTCTTTGTTGAATGTTAAACACTATCCTCGAACATAATTAGACATTATTTGATACATGCGTTGAACATCGTCATCGTAGGACATTGTCATAATATATAAATTTTTAGAGGCAGATATTTATTGAAGAAGTTCTTAATTCGAGGCATTTTTCAATTTTCTTATCTTTTTTACATAGTCCGATATCAAATGCTAGTGATAAACAATATATAAATATATAATAGGCTAACTACATATAAATTTCCAACCTTTGGATTATTTTTGAGTAAATCCTCTTAGTTTAGATCAATTTTTATCATTTTTCCTATTATAATTTGAAATTAGTATTGCATCATATATTTTAAGAATTAAAATATAGACAAAATTTATACATTTTCAAATTTGCTTTAATACATCTTAAATTAATAAAAAAATTGAACCTTAAAAAATTATAATTTATGTTAATAACCCACTCCCCCTAAAAGTTAATTCGAAGTAATTACCATTAATACGCTTCTTTATGTTATGTTTTGTGTAAGGTATCAAACCTTGTATACATTAGCAATTTTACAGGAGAATTAGACATAATCAATATTTTTAATTGACTTAGAAATTTACCATCTCCACTAATAATATTTTTGATACCATGTTCACTTAAAAATCTAATAAAAAATTAAGTTTATAGATATGAACTAGCTAAAAAAACGTTATATTTATAATATTTACACGGGATATTCTATATTTCCCGTGAGTTAAAATAAAAATACAATTTCTCTCTATAATTCTGATAATTATAAATTGTTTTTTGATTTTTAATTTTACTATTAATTTAAACTGTAAAATAGGAGATGGGATATAAGTTCCTTTTTTACTAAAACACCCTTACATAAATAGTAATTAGACGAAAATATCCTTGTATATATAAATCACCCCACTTTCTCCTCTCTCTCCTACCCTAACTCACTTCCTCTCCTTTTTCAAAATCATGTCACCGTTGTCTCCACCTCAGTTTTCCAGAATCGCCCAAACATCCTCACCCTCCCTTCCTCCGTCTCCCCCTCTCTCTCCTCTACCTTTTTATACTTCCTTCTCTCTCTTCTCTACCAGTCGTCGATATCCATGGCAAAGGAGGAGCTCAAGCGCGCTCCCCCTACTCCGACGATGATAGCTCCCCCGCTTTCGACGACGCGGCCACGGTTGATGGCAACGACATTGAAGAGATTCTAGGGTTTTAGCCTTGGGTTGATTTTTTTTTTTTCATTTTGGTGTTTTAGAACGTGGCAGTGCTGAATTGAAAGATTGTTTTGGGTTGTGTGGGAGCCGTTGATCAATTTGTTTGTACATGAACGGATGTGGTTGTTATGACCGTGTGGGTGGGGAGGTGGTGGTGGTAGTGTTATGACATTGTGTGGTGGTGCGATTGTGTTATTGTGATGTTGTTGTAGGGTGATGGTGCTACTTTGATTTTGATGGTGTTTGATTTATTCGAGGTCGTGGCATTTCATAGAAATGGGCTGTGAGCTTTATCAAATTAATGAATCCTAAACCGATGTAAAGGAGGATGATAATTTGGGTTATGATACGTTAATATAATATGAATATATATAATTTAAATATATAATTAATAAATAAATTAGGTTTATATTAAGATATTTAATGTATCAGTTTATTTAGTAATATGTGTAATTAAATATATCTTATTAATTTATATTATATAAATTTAATGGTATAAATTTTTATTTATTTATAATAAAATTTTATATTATAAAGTAAATTAGTTTATATATTAATAAATTATGATAATTTTAATTTTTTTATATTAATAATTATTTATATTCTAAAATTAATTTTAATTGATGTAAATATATATAATATGATATATTATTAATAATTAAGTTAAATAATTAAATAAATTATGTGAATTAAGTATGATATGATTATAAATACATATTTTATATCTTGATACGAATAATTAAAAAGATTGACATACATAACATAAATTGTCACCCTCAATATACAAACTGATTTTTTATTGTTGAATAGATCTGCCGAACAAGATCAGCTCCTAGTCCCGACCACCAATTCACGTCCGTAGCTTTAACGTCTGATTAAACCCAATCAATCTTCTCAATTCTATGCGCAACTTTTAACTTTTTATCAAAAATTAAAAGCATGTTTTCAGAATCCACTAAATTGACTCAAAAGCAGGAGGCACAAAATTGAATTCATTTAGTTTGATAGAATCGATGGTAGTAGATGGGTGGTGGATCAGGGGGGGTATCGGAAAAGGAGTTGTGGGTTTGTGGTAATATTATTTATTTGTTTATAAATTTTATTATTTATTTTGTGTTAATAATACAAATTTAATTATTATTGAAATTAATTTATACAATATTATTGATTATTTACATTATTTTTAGTTATTATTATATTTTTTATGTATTATTTTTATTCATATAAATTCGATTTCAATTTTACTCTTAAATCATTTAAATTGTCGACAAAAATTGAAAATCGGGGGCAATTTGAATTACCAAAATTACCGCGGGAATTGTATTTTCCTTAAACTCTGGAGGGAAAGAAATATCCCTATTTATATAACATGCTCTATGATTTAAATTTATATAATAATAAAAGGCTATACGGTCGGATGAGTATAAAGACAAATAATATATGTACATTTTTATCTTTGTTTTTATATTTTAATAATTAAAAAAATTGTTAGTTTGTTTGCTTTTGTCGTGCTTGGAGTTGAAAGCACATACGTGGACGAAAGCTTTTTAGGGGAGAGAGAGAGAGAGAGGAGCAAGGCACGCAACGATGGAGTATTAGAGGAGAAAAGAATAGTCGCCTGAGACGGCCACGTGCGGATTTCAGACCCGTGTGGCCTGGTTGGTGTATCATGTGAAATAGAAACAGTATCTTGTTGATTTGTGAAGTAAAGGAATTAGAAATTTGTTTCTTGTAATTTTTGTTTTTGTTTCGGTTGCTTTTGGAAATGGAAAAGGAGCAATTTTATCTTATTTATATTTGCTTGCGTTCCTTGTTGGATTGTTACAATGAGGAGAATCAAATATCTAATTTTTAATTTTTATTTTAATATATTTTTTAAATAGGTTAACTAAGACATATTAGTTGATATATTAACTTTATTAATCATCAATAGTTTATCTAGTAAATTAAGCGTTTTATGGTTAATTAAATTTAAACAATTTTTTATCGGTAAGTTTATTTTTGGAATGACATTTCGTATGGGAGTAGTCAATGATAGATTTTTTGAATAAAAAATTATGAATAAGACTTATATAGGTTTTTTGGTGAACTGTATAAGATTGCATAACTTCCGGTGTAAGATTGTATAACTTTCAATGTATTGAAGAATATTCTATTAAATTGTATTACAAGGACGGAGTAAACTTTATACTATATTTGATTTGTCACTATATTAGATAAATGCTGAAAATATTGTAATGTAGTCAAATATATAATTAATTGAAATACAAATAATATAATATTTATATTTAAAATTTAAAATTAAATAATATTTAAAATTATTTAAATATTTTTAATTATTTAATAAAATTTTAATGTTTTATGATAAATATATTTTTCTATTTTATATTATTTTATTAATTTAATATGTTATATTATTTATTTTAAAATAAAATATAAAATATATTATTAAATAAAGTATTTTATATTATCAATTAAAGTTATAATTTAGTGCCCATTTTATTATCTAACCTAAACCCAAGATTAGATCGTGTATAGCTTTTTGTCATTTAACACATTTTTTATATACTCTTATTCTACCATGTCTAGAGTTAGAGTTGCACCAAACACAATTTACTACAATCTCTTTTCTTTAACTATCTTATTTTGCGCACCAAATGCGTCCTATATATTTGTAGTTGATAAGAACTAAATATGTTTATATTTTAATTTCAATTACGAATACCATACCGCTAAATCGAGTAAATCGATTGAATGAAAATATATTTCTACATGCTTAGAGTATCAGAGGATCTAAAAATCCATCTTAAAAGGTTAACATTTTTTAACCTATCATCCTTTTATAAATTGCAGAACCCCTAAACCATTCACTGATTGGAAAATTAAACCGCATAGCTAATAAAAATAACAATAACAAATAAAACTCATGCTCATGTCACGTCTTGTGGGTGTTCATCTTGTTATTTTATTTTAATTTGCTCACGAGACTTGAGTGTTATTTACGTTCCACTGAAAGGAGTGGGCAACGTACTCAGTTTTATTATGTTATAAAGTGTCGAAATTTTTATAAATAGTATAAGTTGTAGGATTAAAATATGAGAGCGTTTTAATTGGTTGACCAAAATCTATAATCTCTGACCCATGTCTTATGTTAAGTACAATAAAATTATCATTCTATAATTCAAATGAAGGTTAAGTATATTATTATTTTATTTATTTACTCATTCATATCATCTTTCATTATATTAAATGACCTCACCATGGCTGGGTTTGGTTCACCCACTTGGTTAAGGAGGGTGAACCATGTTCATAGCTTTAGATGTTCAGCTTCTCGGCTCCTTCTACCTAACAACATTACATGGACATTGGACTTGTGTGTCATAGTTTTCTTATCTTTTTTTAAATTATAAATGGATAAATAAGATCCTTAATTCATTTTTATTTAAATTATGAGACAACTAATTATCATGAATTTAGAGCTGTCTCAGAAGTTAGTTCTTTAAGCACCTGTAAAATTTGGACTAACTACTTGGGTCAAAAGTTTTTAAAATTATGTTTATTTTAGCCAAAAGTAATTTTATCTATATTAAATAAATTTCTATAAGGGTGTGTTCGTTTATGAATCCGATATTTTTGTTTTCAATTGAATTTAGGAATATGTGGTTGATTTTGAATTATTTTAAATTTTGAAAAAAATATGTGGTTGAGATTGAATATAAATTGCATTGAAAAATATGCAGCACAGAAAACAGGATTTGGATTCATAAACGAACAGAGTCAAATTTTCAAAAGTTTATTTTAGTTAGCCTAAATTTCATGCTTGTGTGTTAAATTTTCCTATTATTTTCTAAAATAAATTAAGATCACAATATTAATCTAAGCTCTTAAAAATAATGTAAAATGAAAATATGTTAGAATTACAATATAGACTTCTATATTGCTGCAAATAATTCAAAGATAAGTTTTTTTTTTCAAATCAACTAACTTCATAATGATATCTTTTTTTTTTTTTGCAATCAAATTAATCATGAACCAAAGTAAAATACCTAAATAAAAATGTTATTGAAGTTAAGAATAATAATTAACTTGTAGTTCTATTATTTTATTCCATTAAGCTACCAAAGTAAAGCAAAGCTAACAAGGCTAGGAACATTTAGTATTGAAAATACAAGAAATAAATATAATTAATAATATTGATCCCAATGTAAGCATCGATTTCGTGCTTATGGTTTAAGCCTGATATTGAAGAGGTTTGGCCCAATGACAAGCACTAGATAGATACTGACACATCCAAAAAAGGATCATCTCGCAAGTATACGAGTATCAAAGTAATAAACCCAGCAAGACCGGGGTCGATCCACAAGGAAGGAGATTTAGCAGTACAAACTAAAGGATGAGCATATATGATATGAATAATTCAAATAAATAACAAGATAACATTAACAAATAAAAGTAAAGATGGTAGGCGGTACAACTGACCATTCAAATATAAAACAAAAATAAGAGGTGGTAAAACCAACCATAGAAATAGGTGGTGAAACCTATCATACCAAATGAAAGAACAAGTTCATAAGTAATAAACGAGAATACTGAAAATATACAAGTAAAAGAACTCAATCACAATGAAAGCTAAGGATAGGGGATCTGCCATTGATATATCAAATAAGGATAAACAACCCAATTATAACTCAATTGGAATCCACACATCAAGAAGGTTCCAATCGGATGTAATTTAAGCCCATTTTAATTATATGAATTATATTTGTTTCATTACCAATATTTATACCACTTCTTGTAAATAGGTTCAACCATCTAATATGCTAATCACCACATGCCTATAACAAATCAAGGTTCCTAACTAAGATTGTGTCGGTAAGAGAGAACCATACGACGCTTAGAAAGGATTCGAGCATTTGATGTGCTAAGGATTGTTTACAATGGATCAAGACCTCCACTATACGAGTGGTGTCAAGATTAATTAAGAAAATAAATATAAAACATATAAAATAAACAACACAAGATTATGATTTTTAAGCAGATATCAAAGGGTTAGAAAATCCTTATTTTCATATCAAGGGTTTCACCCTTTCACCTTAGTAAGAAAGAATTTAGTGAAACGTTGTGCAAGAAAGAAATAAACTGCAAGAAGAAAAAGATTTATTAATAATATTAAAAGAACAAAACACAAGAGAGAAAACACAATGTAAGAGCTCTCAGCCAAGATGCTCTCTTAGGTCACAACACTCCTCTATTTATAGATACATTTGAGGGTAAAACTATCAAAATTGGATCATCATGTGCACAGAATTTGACCATCAATTTTAGCACCTAAATATTCATAATTTTGATTACATGTCTCATGAAAGTTGTAGATATTTCTCTCAGCTTCTAGAAAACTTTGAATCATACGATTTGGATACGTATTTCAAGATATACAATCAAAATAAGGAGGCATGGTCATATTGGGTCGAAATTACAGATGGATTCTCTTCAAGCCCAATTTTGGTCCACTAGACTCCCAAATTTCATGATTCTTGTGCAATACAATTTTATAGAAAATTTAATCAGCTTTCCACCAAATCATGATTTGCACCATTTTGATATATAAATAGAAAGTTATGCTCATTCTACCGAATCTGCATTAAAAACTGAAATTAAGATGAAACCAATTTAAAAGATGCAAAAAGTACAAATATGCTTAAGTTGAGGAATTTAATAACACAATTAGTGTAATATGATGAATTAAACTCTTATTAAACATACATATTTAAATGTTCATCAGATTCTAAGTAATGCAGACCGTTGACTTGAAAAATGGACTGAAAATACCCTAAACACTTGGAACGAACCCAAAAACACGTACCCTCACACATGAATCCAGAAAAGCCAAGTTGGGCCCAAAAATGCTTAAGGGACCGTAAGAAATTTCTAAAAAACCTTAAAAAGGCCAAAAACCCAAGAAAGTGGCCCATTCCGCGCCTGAAAGTTGGCAAATTGGAGTGCGCATGAAAGAGAACACGCGCACGCATGAAAGAAAAAGGGCCTGCACCTGAATCCATGCCACAACCCCTGAAAGAGGAGGGAGGGCACCTAAAAATGGCCCTTACGCGTGTGCCTTACACGGGCGTGCATAAAGCCACGTGTGTATCTCCCCCTCTAGAAGTCAATAAATTTGGGCCTCTCTGTTTTTGAATCAATTATTCATCTCGATTTCTACGCTAGCCTTGCCAAATTCTCTTTCAGCCCCTTTTTTCAATTTTCCACCCCTTTTATTTCAAATTTTCACACAAACACCCCTATTCCAAACACTTTCAAGTCCTCTTCATCTTCAAACTTCATACAACCACCCTCAACTAGTTTATAAACAACCAAACACACACACTCAGTATTCGGCAAAGCCTAAGGGAAAATCATGATATTTCCCCTCTCATGGCCATCATTTTTATTGTTTTTTTTTTTTAACAATTTAGGTTAGAATATAGATTAGGTGAATACAAGTTAGTGGTGGCGGATCGGCGATGGCCGATGGGAAACCACCGCTCTAACATGCCTCTTCTTTAATATTCACCTTTTATTTTTGTTGCTTTTTTCTTTATTGCTTTTACTTATGTTTATTTACTTTTATTGCACCTTTATCTTTTTTACCATTTACTTTTTTTTTCAGTTATTTACTTTATCGTATTTCTACTTTACTGTATTTTACTTTTTGCACTCATTTATTTTAATGTCTTTTATTTTATCGCACTTTATTTTATCGAACTTTATTTTGATTGTCTTTTACATTATTGCAATTTATATTACCGCCTTTACATTTTCGTACTTTACTTTTATTGTACCTTTTCATTGTCTTTTACTCTATTTTTATTGCAATCTGAGGGATACCGTTCAAGTCATGATTGGCTGTCCAAATTATTTTTAGGGTTAATTCCAATTTACCCCCTGAGGTTAGACCAAAAGAAAATCGAGGACCTCAGTTTTCTGAAACTCAAAATTACCCCCTGAGGTTACTGTATCACCGTTAGATTTAACGGAAAATGTATTAAATAGTAACTTAACGCTTTAGAAACCATTTAGAAAAGGGTATTATAATCTATTTTACTGCTTATTAGTGTTAAGTTATTATTTAATACATTTTTTGTTAAATCTAATATTAGCATTAAGTTATTATTTAATATATTTTCCGTTAAATCTAACGGTTTAATACATTTCCCGTTAAATCTAACGGCGCTACAGCAACCTCAAGGGGCATTCTTAGATTTCAGAAAACTGAGGTCCTCAATTTGTTTTAGGCCTAACCTCAGGGGGCAAATTAAAATTATCCCATAAATTACCAAATTTTGTGCATTTGGTTTATTAGAAAGAACTATTTAATATTTTAGAGATTTAAAAGTGAGGCGAGTTTTCTAAATTATCTTTAAAATAACGATAAAACTCTAAGTAAAGAATTGATTTTTTTATATTTTACTAAGCTAGTACCCAATTCATTCAGATAGTAGACTTATAGAGGTCTTTGGGATCCGTTCAGGCGCACATAGAGGCTTTGGGCCGTGTGATCTAGATGTTTAGCCCTTTGGGGGCAGCTTTACGCATGTGTAGGATCAGTATAGTGATATCTTAGTCTGAGCCATCCTAGCCCTGCTAGGTCATGATTAATCAGATTAGTTTGGGTATTTGATTAATGAAACTATGATGATTTAGAAATTTAAAATGTGGAATGAGTTTCATGAGACTTAGAACCTTAATAGATTTATCAGATTGAATGTTGAATGCAAGTAGAAATGCCTTAGAAGATTTTTATATTAAAATTTAGATTATGTGAAAGGCATTAAATTATTTAAAGATTTGCTTCCTCATTTTTATATCTTTTCTAAGTAGTTTTCTAATCAATATTAGTAAAGCAGAATTTTAATTATTTAATTGTTATGATATATTATTTTATCACATGCAAATTTTTATCTCTTTTAATGACTCTATCCTACTCACTAAGGTTATACTCACCCCATTCCTTTTTTTTTAAACCCCTTTTTTTCCCTAGGAGATTGCAATGTTCAGTTGGAACACCAGTAACTGCTTGAGGTTGGCTACTTGATGATGCTCTGAGAGCCTTCTTTTTGATATCTTGTTTCATTATTCTAGATGATTTTCTTTGTATACGTGTATTTTTTTATACTGTCTATACGTCAAGGATTTTGTTTTAGTTTCCTTTTAAAACTTTTGCTTACTCATCATGCATGAGTTTTTGAGGAAACTTGTATTAAAATCCTAGTTGTAAACTTTTTGAATTGTAAATTAATTATATTTAAGGCCGGAGGTCATATTTTACCTAAGGATTGTTTTGAGGATACCCTTGTTTTAATAGAGGACTCAAGGTCCCTAAAAGGAAGTTAGTAGTTATGCAAATATTTTGAAAGTGTTGAGTTTTGTGTACTTGGCAGGGGGATTAATATACAATATGCAGGGGAGACTTTGCCAAATTTTCTTAAAGTAGCATATTTAAAAAAAAATTAAATTTTCTTGGCACAGTTTTAGGCGTGATTCGCTCGTGTTAGCTAGGGGCGGGTCGTGTCAATAGTCATCTTTAACCACCTTCTTTTTGCCAAGTAATGAGTAATCTTTTTGAATGTCTTCTCTTTCAAGAGGCCTTTATCGGCTCCAAACCTATTTCTTACTCTCATAACTATCATCATTATAGGCACTTTCACAGATAGGCCTTGCTTGCTTTCTAACTTCATTCTAAGTTCTCCATTGCCTAACGATAGCTCTTACCTCTCTCTTCCTCTCTTCTTTCTTTCTCTCAACCTACTCCAACTCTTCACCTCTTTCTACTCACCCCACAGGTATTTCTCCCTTCCTCTTGGATATTCCTCCTTCTTTCACTAGTCTCTTGCCCTCTTTAATGATCTCATTGACTTCATTCATTATCGCTTTTACCTTCTCTTCAGCCTGGGCCTCCATCTATCTCTCTTCTTCCTCACCATTACTTTTTGCTTCTTCAAAAGAATTGAGAACCTCTTGCTCAAACAAGCCAGAGCCAATCATATAGGTACGAGGCACATTCTTATAATTAGAAAGTGGATTACACTTTGTATCTCGCTCATTTTCTAGGTCAGGATTCCGACCACTATCAATCAAATATAGCACCTTGTGCTTTAACCTGACACACCTATCAATCTGATGTCTTTACACTTGATGAAAGTCATAATACCCCCAATTCTTCTTAACCTATGGTAACGGACCTGGGTGTTCTTTAGCTGGTAATGGCATCAGCTCTCTTGTCCTTTCAACCAAGCGAACACGTAGGATAAAGGCCTGCCTAGATTGCTGAATCCCTTCGGTGGCTTATCTACCACACTTACACTGACATTCTTGGTGCCCAAATTGCCAGTTTGATTGACATCTCCCGCATTTGTCTTCGGGAAGCCCTTTTTCTCTTTTGTTTCTACACTCTTTATCTGAACCCCATTATCATAGAGTTCGTCAAAATTCCTGATTGGAATTCCAAACAGTCTTTCTTTAATGGCGGCATGTGCACCATTAACCACAATCCGAATTCGGTCTTCTTGAATAGGACGGTTCATCATAGTTGTAACATTTTCCCTCTACCTAGCTAAATACGCAAAGAACAATTTGTGAGACATTTGTTAAGTGTCCTTTAAATCTTTTAGAGTCGTCTTGCGTTGGGTGTTGTGCTTGAATTTGTAGACAAATTGTTCAGCTAACTTATTCCAATCCTCTTTCACAATATTCTCCAATCGAATATACCACTCCACGGAATCCCCATCCAGGTAGTACATAAACATTTTCAGAAAAAGCTCCTTAAAGAGCCCAGTGGTTACCATTATGATAACACATCTCCTCAAGAAGGATTTCGGATCCCCCTTGCCATCAAACTTTATGAAGTTTGGCATTTTGAACATTGTCGGGAGGTAGCACCTCCTATCAGTTACATATCCTTTAGGCCCCATAGTCTTTCAACTCCCTTTTTCTTGACTAAAGCTATAACTTTTCCATCTCTTTGGCTAACTTCCCTATAGCCAATTTCTCCTGTTAGGCCTTCTTATACTCTTCCTTATTGAAAACTCCATCATCATGGTGGTGACCATCATTACTACCATCGTTGTTTTCTTCATTGTTTCTACACCCTCAACATATTATTGTTGTTGTTGTGGCAAGATCCTAATCCATTAGGATTCTCACTATTAGCATGTGAGTTCGCAGGTGTGTTCCCATTAATAATATTAGACTGAGTCTTCATGAAGGAGGTCAAAGTTTCATTCATAATGATGACCTCTTTGCCAAATTGTCCACCCTCTGTCGCATGTTGTCCATATCCTTATACGCCCTTCGAGGCCAACCCCTTTGACCCCCCATAATGCCAATCCTCTATAGTCTGCCTTGTCTTCTTACCCAGGCTATGATGGCTACCAGGCAAATTTATTAGCATGATGAATGTATGCATGTATGCATGTATGCATGAATGTAATGCATGCTCGTAATTTTATGCATATATATCAAGACAACCTCCCAATCTTGTTTTACCCACACAATAAGTCTCCTTCTTTCTTAGGGTTTTTAGCGTTGATCCCATAATGTCAACAAGTAATAAATCAAATTAAGAACTCTCTCTAGTTCTAGATGGGATTGGGATGGCATCCATATTGCCAAATGCTCTCAAAGACAGAGTTTTCGAAGGCCAGTCATGAAACTGCCATAAGTATTTACCTAGCCACTCACCCCTTTCAATCGAGATCTTGAGATATTCACATTCTGATTAGCGGTACACAAATATGGCACGACCCAGACTGACTATCGTTTGTTAATCGAGACAACAATCAAAAGGAGTTTGACGTCATGTAAGCCTCATTTGTGTAATTTTATACACAAAAGGGGCCATGCCGTGATTTATCATAACAATGGCCGAATAACAACTGACAACAAATTATCATTAGATCACAGTCAATTAATCGGTGCATTGAGGAATGGCCATCCAGTGTTTATAAATGGCGTATGCGGCTTACAAAATGGACACATTACTGTCACTGGTTTATTTGGTTTTAAAAGTTGCATTCACATCAGACCGAAAATTGATCCTACAGGATAATTACTAGCTGACTACACAAGGTTAATCGGGTTCCTTGCTTTGGGCTCCCCTGAGCAAGAGATGCCCCATTGGGTTGGTCTCTTTTTATACCACCTAAGAAATATGTGCTCAAAGGTGGTGACACTGTATGAGTTTTTCCAAGGCTCGAATGGAACACGAGGATTAACCACAACCATGCCACGCAGATGAGGAAGCGTTAATTTTGTGCTTTGTGTGCAAAGGTGTACCTATGCAAAGATAATAATCAAAAAAAGAAAACCGAAAGCCTCAACACTTCCAATTGGAATCGGCTCCTCTTAAGAAGTCTCCCATCGAGTCGCCACTGTGGGTGGGAGGTTCCTTTTTCCACTAGTGGGCCCCAACCTAAGCCATGGAGCCTGGGCATGTTGCACTTGGAAAGTTGCTTTGGGAGCACCACCTAAGTAATCTAACCACGTGATAAAGTTTTTGGGCAATAGTAGCTCGATCCTTTGCTTTTGGACCTAAACCACTTTTGCCCTTTAGAGAGGGGTTCGGGAAGCTAGGTATGAATCTTTGATCCCCTTGGATAGAGTCTGGCCTCCACTAAGGTCCTTCGAGGCTATGATTTGCGATTGGTAATTATTGTCTATTTAGATCCTAACTTGTTTTAAATACCCCCGACAAATTTTATCTTTCGTTGCATGAGTAGTGATTCGACCATGAGCAAGGAATTGAAATTGAAATTATAATTGTATCTACTTCCCTAATGCGATAAAGCAAGTCCAAAAGAAAGGATAAATAAAGTTAAAGAAATTGAAATTAAAGCACTCCAAATGTCACTCCTAGATCCCCCAAATGAGCCGTATACTACAAAGGGGATCTACCATTGGAGAATGGATCCTACGTCAATCAACATGAATCCATCCATTTCCAACCATCTTGATGTCCATACCAATGCATCGACACTTCGGTGGCAGACCTCACATTTGTTAGAGATCAGTCCTAAGAGTGTGGATTTTTTTTTTTTTTGTAATATATAAACATTATTGTTATAAATAAATAAAAATTATTATTTATAAATTATCCGAGTGTGATTGTATCGATGACTAAAGGTTTCAGAGCTTGTACATTGACAAAGTTTCTATATATATGAGATATATCTAAGACATAGAACTTTGTCATACCTTTAAAACTGGTTCAAGATCTATAAACAAAAGCTGGACACTTTGTTTAGACAAGGTTGTTGTGTCGTTTGTCCTCAATGGGAAAAATGGTGAGTCTCTAACCATTTGAAGTAGAGATTTCAAGATAAATACACTTGTGCATTATGAACTATACCTAATTCCAATTATTGAGGGCTCAAAATGTAGTTGGAGGGGTAGCATGGTAAACTATACCTAATTCCAATTATTGGTATTCTATGAAGGGAAGTTATGTAAACCTGATGCTCAATGGGTAGGGCTTAAAGAAATAATTTAATCAAATTAAATTATTAAGCTTTCTATAAAGAGTATTTAATTCAAGCGTACAGCTTTGGACCTATAGTGGAATAGATCAATTTTAATAGGTGAGGCGCACTTCAGCTATAAGATAATAGGGTACTAGGTCAAACTTATTGGAGCTTGTAATTCAATATGTCCATCAAGGTCCCTTGGGCAATTGATACAAATTGTCTGAACGAGGATTGGGCTTGAGAAATTAATTATTTAATTTAATTGGGTTTATTAAAGAGTAAAGCCCCGATATTAAATTGAATATATTTGACTAATAAATGGGCTCATTAATTAAATAATAGAGTATTTCGGTCAATTTAATTAATTAGATTAATGAAATTATAATTAATGTGATTAATTAAAAGCCTACACAAAATTTGGGTTAGACCTAATTAAACGTTAAATGCCCAATTAAAGACTGAATGAGATTAAGTTCTAGGAGCCTACAAAATTAGTTAGACTAAGCCTAATAGGATTAGGTTTCCCTGTCAAAATTGGACAGGGATTAACAGAAATAAAAAAAAGGATGAATTTAGTCAGTGTTGTGATAGTTTTCTAGTGAACAAGGAAGAAGCCATCACTATACATCGGTATTATTCACGTAACACTGTTCACTGGTTATTATTGATGGAGTACTGTTCATTGATTACTATTTACTAGGCACTATTCACCAGCCACTGTTTATCCGACATAGTCCAGTGATTTTAAGACACCCACTCATCTCGTTCAAGTAGTTTTCAAATGTACATAGAAACTGAAGTGGTGCGAAAGTAAATCAAATTTTGAAGCTTGTGTTCACAAGATCCTAGTCCTAGAGGCTGTTGAGTAGTCTTGAAGTGTTCAAATTTGAGATCGGGTTCCTACAATTGGTATCAAAGCTTTGGTTCCTCCACTAATGAGCGACTAGGCAACAAAAATTGTTTGCTTTTTATGCAAGTAACATGTTTTAGTTGATGTGGTATGAGGGTTTTTCTCTATATTCTTTATTACAATTTTTATATGATGAATTTTGTAATAATTGAATGGTTGTGAATATGATTTAATACAGAGTTTTCTTTGTATTTTCACTTTTCAGATATGTAATTGATTGAGGGGTGGCCTATATGCCATTGAATTACCCTCTATGTTTGTTTATTTTATGTTGATTAATTTTGTGTTTTTGTACATAATTTTATGTAAATTATTGTGCATGAGATGTAAGATTAATGTACGAACGCGTGAGCTAATAGAGATCAAAGAGCATGGAGGCTGAACAAACATAAGAGGAGGCTAGGGTTTAGGCCACAAAAGTTTTGCACAAAAAACCCTAGGTCTGAGGGTTTGCGCAGATGGGCCTTGGGGTTTAGAATTTCTGGACAGCTTGAAACAATTCATTAAACACTCAAAATTTTTAAAATCAAAATTTCAATTTTATGAATTTTGAAAATTTTCTTGAAAGTAATGGGCATATTCAAACACAAGGGATATGCCAAGAAAACACAAGGAGATACAAAAACTCAAGAAAATACTATTGTAATATTTTTAGGAAAAAGGCCAAGTGTTTATATATGTGTGTGTGTGTGTGCGTGTGTGTGTGTGTGTGTGTGTGTGTGTGTGTGTGTGTGTGTATACTTTATGTATGATTATTTATTTAAGCATTAAATGAAATAAAGACATGTCGCATGCCATATGGAGAAAAGGAAATACTACATCATCCATTATAACATGTCCATGCATTCATGCATAAATTTATATATAATTAATCAAAGTGTTTGATTAATGGAATATATAAATGAAATTACTTAAAATTAATTACATTAATTGAAGTAATTAATAAGGTGATATATATATTTATCAAAAGCTTGATAAATAGAATATAAACCATAATCTTAATTAACAATTAAGAAATAAAATATCTATATAAAAAGTTTCAAAAGGTTTAAAAAGGTTTTATGAACCATATTTTAAACCAAAATCCCAAAGTTTGATTGGCAGAAGGTTCAATTAAATTTAAACCTGAAGCCTCCATTGTTGGTCTATATGGATGGGCTATCTATAAATCTCAACTTGGCCCATCTTATGGCCTCGCTCCCTAAAAGAGGGTTTATGGTAGTTGTCTTCCGAGAGTGGATCTCCTATTCGATAAAATTGATGCAAACAAACCATTAAGTATTATTTCCCAAAGAAATTTCATATTACTGCAATCTTAGAATTAATTGAAACAATGGTCATACGCTCAACTTAATTTTTGAAAAGATATTCCCTAAATGAATGATTTCATTAATTAAGGGCTAAATATGTGGTGGTTGTTATTATTGAAATATGAGTTGTTTTAGAAATAATAATAATTAGAAAGAGTTCTAATTTAATCAAATAGAGTTATCACATTTTCCTAAAGAAAAGTGGTAACTATTTGATTAAAAGTAACATAGAATATATTGCAAATTATTTTGGTTAATTGAATCTACATTTTGGCATCTTATGCATTATGTAGTTATATTCAAAAGTTTTATAGTCATTGATAAGGGTGTATGTTTACTTTTACGGAAAATAAATCCAATTACTTCTATACTAAATGATCAATATGTTCTATGGATAAATTATACTGAATAAGATTTTAAGTGGTTATGAAGATCATAAGATGAAGATAGCTATGTAGACCATGAGATGAGGATAGCTATTTTAACCATGAGATGGTCAAGGTTATGTAAAATGGAAAGAAGGTCTTAACACTCTAAAACAAGCTCAATGTCATATGTGGGTCCTAGAAACAAGAATACAATCACCTTTTTATAAGCATTTGACTTTAAAGAATGAAAAATACTATGCAAAATGAGAGAAAGCAAATGCAATAGCCAAGTTATATATATTTATTTCCTTGAACCAAGTGTTAGAATTAAAGTTTATATATATGGCTAATGTAAAAGATATTATTTTTCACTTGCAAGGGCTGTTAAGTGAGGCAAAATTGATAGGAAACTAAATTCTTTATCTTGATGTTTATTTTGAATAAAGTTAGATTTTGACAAAGAATTGGAATTTCTCTCAAAAGCCTAATCAAAGAAAGTTACTAAGGATGTTAAAACCAAAGTCCAATGTCCTTCTAGTTTGAAACCTTAAGGGTAAGGTCTACAAGAATGGATATCGAAAGGTTTTAAAATCCTTAAGATGGGAGACAAAGAATGAAGCTCAAACAATTGGAAAAATTTTCCATTATGGTAATAAAGGCCATAGTGATGATAGTTTCAAAGGTTTGACATCTTTTCTAATTCAAAACAAACATAAGATCTACTTACACAACCTCCATAGTACCTCGACATAATGGGAGGATTATTAGACAAACTCTTATGGAGCCTCGACATAGTAGGAGGATTTTAAGGCAACCTGGTAGGATATCTTAAGATATTGAAGGAAATGAATATGATCCTACTATTAATGAAGAAGTAATGAAAGATGCTGATACTAATAGTTGGCAAAAGGTTATGGAATCAAAAATAGAATATATGTATTCTAATTCTATCTTCGAACTTGTATATGCACCTGAAAGGATAAAACCCATAAGATGCAAGTGAATCTATAAGAATGAGAAGAGTTGTTTGGAAGATAGAGACTTGAAAGTTAAGGCTATGCTTAAATCAACTCAGATTCTCTTATCCATTATCTCTCATTATGATCATGAGATTTGACAAATGGACATCAAGACAACATTTTTGAATGAAGACCTTGATGAAAGCATCTATATGATACAACCAGAGGTTTCATAGAATAAGACCAAGAGCAAAAGGTTTGCAAATTGAAGTTCAATTTATGGTCTTAAGTAGGCCTCAAGGTCTTGGAACTTTAGGTTTGATCAAATGATCAAGACTTATAATTTTATTCAAAATGTAGATAAGCCATTTGTCTACAAAAGAATACAAGATCAAAAGCTTGTATTTCTTATTCTGAATATTGATGATATTCTACTCATTCAAAATGATGTAGAGGTACTATCATCAATAAAATTTTGGCTGGTTGAGCAAATTCCAAGTGAAAGATTTGGAAGAGGTTAGTTATGTTCTTGGGATCCAACACATAAGGGATACGAAGAATAGGAAACTAGCATAGTTTCAGGCTTCCTGCATAGAGAAGATTCTGCCTAAATTTGCATTGCAAAACTCCAAGAAATGATTGTTACATTTCAAATATGGAGTTAAGCTTTCTTGAGAGTAGTCTTTTTAGACTCCTCTAGAAGAGAAAGAGATGAGAGGAATGCCATATGCCTCTGCTATTAGGAGTCTCATAGATGCAATGCTATGTACTAGGCTCGATGTATGATATACAGTGGGAGTTATTAATGAGTAGTAGTCAAATCCTAGTCCTGAGTATTAGGTTGCAATAAAGAATATATTAAAGTATCTTCATAAGACGAAGTAATATATGCTTACATATTCTGGTAGTGATCTAAAACCAGTTGGTTATATGGGTTCAAATTTTTTGTCTGATCTAGACTCTAGAAAGTCTACCTCAGAATCTATTTTCACTTTGGGTGGTGGAGCTATAATATGGAGGAATATCAAGCAATCAAGCATTGCTGATTCCACCATGGAGTATATAGCAGCTTATGAAATAGCCAAGGAAGTTGTTTGGCTCCGTAGGATCCTTATGGATTTGGAAGTTGTTCCAAATAGAGAAAAAGCCATTTAACTTTATGGTGATAATAGTGGGCCAGTGGTTGATTCTTAGGAACCTAGACACTACCAGAGTAGAAAGCATATAGAAAGGAAGTATCACCTCATAAGAGAGATTGTGTGGCATGGAGATGTGCAAATATGTCACATCTACTCTAAGGGCAAGTGGGAGATTGTTAGAGATCTACCCTAAGAGTATGGATGTTTTTCTATAATATGTAAACATTATTATTATAAATAAATAAAAGTTATTATTTATAAATTACCCAAGTATGATTGTATCAATGACTAAAGGTTCCAGAGCTTGTACATTGGCAAAGTTTCTATATAGACAAGATATATCTGAGACATACAACTTTGTCATAGCTAAAAACTAGTTCAAGACCTATAAACAAAAGATAGGCACTTTGTTTGGACAAAGTTGTTGTGTCGTTCGTCTTCAATGGGGAAATGGTGAGTCTCTAACCATTTGAAGTGGAGACTTCAAGACAAAGACACTTATGCCTTATGAATGCATTGAACACAGATCACGTAGAAATTATCCATTTGATGGAAAGACCGTAATCGAATATGAATTTCTATACTCGAGCACCAAAGGCATTCTTACCTTAATCCTGAGCGAGTAATGTACCTCTTGTATACAGGTTACGGTCTTTGACTAAAATAAAAGGCGAGATCTAAAAGAGTAACGTCAATATCTTGGCTAGTTGGAATTGTAAGATCTATATACTAGTAGACATTATACCATAGATATAGAATTCATGACTCCGAAAGGATTACAGAATACCACATTGATAGTTCTACAAGGTTTTATTTGAGAGAATCTTGGCCGAGTGTTTAATGAAAGTTGCTCATTAAATTGAGATTGATTTTAATAAATCTCAACTCATTTAAATGGTGTAAAACTAGTATGAAGGGCTCAAGATGTAGTTAGATAGGTAACACGGTAAATTATACTTGGCTCCAATTATTAGTATTTCATGAAGGGTAGTTATGTAAACCTAATGCTCAATGGATAGGGCTTAAGAAGTAATATAATCGGATTAAATTATTAAGCTTTTAGTAAAGAATATTTAATTTAAGAGTACAACTTTGGACCTATAGTGGAATGGACCAAAGTTAATTGGTGGGGCCCACTACAGTTATGAGATAATAGGGTACTGATTCAAACTTATTAGAGCTTCTAATTAAATATATCTATCAAGCTTCCCTAGGTAGCTGATATATATTGTTTGAACAAGGATTAGACTTCAGAAATTAGTTATTTAATATAATTGGGTTTATTAGAGAATAAAGCCCCGCTATTAAATTAAATTATTTAACTAGTAAATGTTCTCATTATTTAATTAATTTGGTTAATTAAATAATAGAGTATTTGAGCCAATTTGATTAATTAGAAGCTCATAGGAAATTTGGGTTGGACCTAATTAATTATCAAAAGCCCAATTAAAGAGTTAACGAGATTAAGTTCTAGGAGCCCAGAAAATTGGCTAGACTAAGCCTAATAAGATTAGGTTTCCTCGTAAAAAATAAATAAGGATTAACAAAGACAAAAAAAAGGGTGAATTAGGTCAGTGTTGTGATAGCTTTTTAGTGAATAAGGAAAAAAGCCATCACTATACATCATATTGTTCATGTAATTATTATTCACGAAGTATTGTTTCACGCAATATTGTTCACAGAGTACTACTCGTTGGTTATTGTTTACAAGGCACTGTTCATCGACCACTTTTTGTCTGTCACTATTTATCTATCACTATTCATCTGACATAGTCTAGTGATTTTGAGACGTCCACTCGTCTCGTTTAGGAACGTTTCAGACATACCTAGGAGTTGAAGTTTTGAGAAAGTAAGTCAAAATTTTAAAGCCTATGCTTACAAGATCTTGTCCCAAAGGCTATTCTACAGTCTTGAAGTGCTCAGATTTGGCACCAGGTTCCCACAACTTCAGCATCCATGTCAATCGGATTTCCAACCAAACAATTAAAGTCTATTTGCATCCGACATCACCAATTCACCTTTCCAAACCTAAAATTTCCAAGATAATCATCTCACCATCAATGTAAGGCTGTTTACCATTAAGCACTTCCAACATTGTCAAATCAACATAGAACAGTAGAATGGGAAGTGAGTGTCTTGCCATCAACATAGGACCACTTGCCACCCACTCGTTCTCGCTTTCACCAAGTCTCTTCCAAACATCATAAAAAACACCATAGTAATGTTTAAAAAAAAAAAATCAACATGCACTGCTAAATGATGAACGAATCATGGAAACTCGACTAAACTTAAAGGAACTAACTATCCTACTACAATAATATGTATTTCTTACTTATTAAACATCGTAAATCATGTAAACAACACATAAACATGGTGCAACAATGATGCGTTCAAAACTAGCAAGTATACTAGTCGCACAAGTAATAAAGTGATAAGTAGATATCGTTCCCACGGGGATTGATTCTAATTGAATTTGTTATTTTCCAACAACGATAAACTAAATAGGGGGGGTTTTGTTGAATGATTAACTAAATGAAATAAGAATGCAAATTAAGAATAACAAAACAGAAGTTAATTTGAATGAAGATCAATGAGAGAAATCTGGTTAAGGGATCCTTCTCTACCACAAGATATGGATTTGCGAATTAATCGTAGAATTGTCATCCAATTATAGTATTGAAGTTATCAACCGTAGATAACAACAAGCTCTGTTACCCCAACTTTCCTTACTTTGTTGTTAAATAAAACAAGCTCTTTACTTAATCTCTATCAATTAAACAACCTAGAACAAGCTCTCTAAGTTTAATTCAATGGAATCATTACGATAAGAAAGATAGATTGATCTAAGCAATAATCACACAGGTTCGGATTATTTAACCTAGGTTGTATTTTCCAATTGCAATCTCTTATCACAATTTTGCTACTAATGATTCGAAATTCATGACAATTATGGATCAAGATTTCTAATCTAGCAATAGGCAATATCCAGATCATATTCAGTTGGCCATCCAAATGCAATCAGCAAGCAATCATAAGCATTAAATATGGGAGAATATAAGCAACTTCAATTAGAGAATTGGATAACGATTTCTTGCACAATCAACTCACAAAAACCATATCAAGGGCTTTGAAATCACCCTCAACCAATTCAGATTCAGTTATACATGTTCAAAAACGTAGTCAATACAATACAATACAAAAACATTCCAGAAAATGAAAGGGAAATGAAGAAACTTAGCAAATCCTTTGCAAATCTCCTTAGATTTGTAGTTCTTCCTCTTTCCAAGCTTTCTTTCTCCTTGAAGAACTCCAAGAGATGAGAGAATTCCAGAGCTGCAGTCTCCAAGTCGTTTCCCCCTCTTCAAGTTATTCAAACAAAACCCTAAAATGTGTTTATATACTCTGCTACAGTAACCTGCTACAGTGTCCACGTATTTAATAACATGCTACAGTGATATGTGGAATTACAAATATACACTTCTCATACCATTTTTATCATAACTTTTGGTACACTACATAAATTCGTGAACCGTAAATTTCTCCAGAAAATAGACTTCGAGAGCTTTTCAATGGTATATAGCATGTTATCCGGCTAATTGTATATCGATACAATCAACTCCGAGAAATTGGCTGATTAGCAGAGGTGAAAATGAAGGGTTTTACTCCATTTTTGTGCAAGTTGCTCCAAAACTCCTACAAACATCAAAACCACACAAAAACATAAAAATACCAAGGAATATAGCAAAGAAACATGGACAATTGATATAAAAGTAATACATAAATAGACACCTATCAAATTCCCCCACACTTAGACTTTGCTAGTCCTCGAGCAACTACAACGATATGAAAACAAAACTAAAGCTAAATAGAATCAAAGAAAAAATTAAAACACACATGTTTTGACTTGCAAATAGGCCTCAAAGATTGTACTTAATTATAACCCAAGGAAAACTTCAAAATAATGCACTTGATCAGGAATCTCATTACAAAGATTAGTTTCGCTCTACTTCAATTCCTCCAGTGTGTGTGTGTAGAGCAATTCTCACCTAATCAGTTGTAACCCGGATGAATTTATGCATAAAAATGAATCATATTTAATAGTGAAGATGTGCGTACAAATGAACTCCATAGGTTTGCTTTTCAAGTCACTCTCCACTAATGTAGACAAGCACAACACTAAGGATCAAGTAGGGCTTTATTAAGCTTGTAACGTTTGGCTTAGGTGAAGGTATGATAAATGATAATAATTTGGCTCAAATCACCCACAAACACATAAATCATTCAAGACTATGTAGAGCTCAACCCTATAACACAACTTTATTTCAATTCACCAGGTTACTCCCCCAAACTTATTTAGAACACTCAATCTTTTTTTTTTTTTTTGTAGAAAGCAAAAGAAAACTACACCCCCACACTTTGTTGTTTCATTCTTTTTAAGAACACTCCCCCTCCCCCACACTTAAACAACATATTGTCCCCAACGTGTAAGTACTTGGACGATATTGTCCCCACACTTAAACAACATATTGTCCCCAACGTGTTTATTTTATTACACTTCCCCTCCCCCACACTTAAACAACATATTGTCCCCAACGTGTAAGTACGTGGACGATAAGTACAGATTGTTTTTTTCTTTTTTTTTTACAAACACAATAGAACTCACTTGCATTGCTCATGACACAACCCAACCTCCTCTAACTTCTCAAAACCCAAACATAGCTCAAAATGTGATCGTGAATGATCTACATGCTCATAGGCAAGGGATAAACTGTTTGGAAAAAAAATTCATTTGAGGTTAGGAAATCTTTTAGTGAGTTAACAAGGAAAAAGGCTTGCAAAGGCTCAAAGGGGTAACTAGGGATCAATTTCAGTCAAGGGTGGCTATTAAGGCTCAAACGGTCCAAAGATGGCCTAAATTATTTCCCTAATGTTGCACAGTCTAGGATTTCGCCTCGAGTGACGATCAAACAAGTTCTAGAATTCATTGAAATCTGAAGAAACATTTAAATTACATAAACCTTCTCTAAGTAAACAAATAACTCAGTGATAATAACTCAGTGCTCAATGTTGTACAAGGAATCAAAGACAAAGCGAAAACTAATAAACATTTCAAGCACACAGATCCATGCATTATTTATCATTTTCTAAGAGTTATTCTCAATTCAATCATTATCTTATCATCGACCCACAAAATGCAAGAAGAGAGGTACGTGGCTTTGTTACACCTGAGTCAAGATTGTATATTTCAACAATCCTTAGGACCAGTAGCCCACAGACTTAAAGTTTCCAGCCTATATACCTTTATTAGAAAGAACAAAACAAGAACCAAGACACTTCAAATAACATGAAATAAACAAACTACAGATTTATTTCGAGAGAATGCGTTTCAAGGGTTAAAGAAACCCCATATTCTGCCATTCTCAGGTTTTTCCACAATTTTTTTTAAATTGAAACTGATAAAGATGAAAACACATAACAACTCTAAATTACGTAAAACTAAACTTACTCATAAAATAACAAAGTCCAACAAGTCAGCAAACACAAACAAGTCAGTTAGAATGGGTCTAAAAAGTTTAGAAGTTAGCCTCCTTATTCAGCCATTATGGATTGAAGAGATCCACAATGCGTTTCAAGAGGACTTGAACTTTTTAAGCCACCACTCTAAAATCCAAGATTAGAAAATATTACCTGGAATGAAAGAAGTAACCTGAAAAAGCTCAAAAGAAATAACATGAAAAATCTCAAATAAACACAATAAAAAGAAAGCAAACAAAAGTGAAGCAAACTAGCAGATAAAGATTACAGATGGAGCGCTAAATCCAGTTTACGCCTTTTATTGCCCTCCGCAAACCAATCTATTCGATCTATTGTTGGATCAGGCGAATAGACGAATGCTTGCAATTTGTCAATTAACTCCCCTGCAGTTGAAGCTGTAACCAGGATTTGCCTCGCCGACTGTGAGATGAAGTTTTTTTCTACTGCTTGATCAAGAAAAGACAACAACCATCAAAAAAATTATTGACATTTAACAAACCAATGGATTTCCGATGGATGTTTAGCTGTGCCCAAGAGGTGATTTGAAATATCTCCTCTAATGTACCATAACCACCGGGCAAAGCTATAACTGCATCAGATTTAATGACCATATGTGCAATACGCTCATGCATACTAGAAACCTGTAACTCTTCCCCCATGGTGTTGCCTACGATATCTCGTACAGCTAATGGTTTAGGGATAATGCCGAGAACTTTGCTCCCTCCCAGGGATGCAGTTGTCGACACACACCCCATTAACCCAAGAATACCCCCTCCATAAATCAAATGAATACCCCTTGCAGCTAATGTCCTACCAAGATCAAGAGCTGCTGTTGTAAACTCTCCATCTTTACCAATTGCGATCCACAAAATACGCATATATTTTGGAGTCGCCGAATTGGTGTTTTCTCCATTTCTACAAGTGCTCTAACCTTGTGTAAGACAATGATGCACGTTAGGTAATATGCTTTTCAAGTGTAAGACAGGTTATCATAATGACATTTGAAAATATGGAGAATGGATATATACACACATGTAAAACTCTCAAATTTGACACATGGGGACATAATTTCGGTGGGGGTTGCTCGATGCAGATTTATCGCCCCAAGATTTGAAAAATGAGATATGCTTTCGGCGAGGTTTGACAAAACCTACACACTTGTCTCCCACGTGAAGCATGGAAAATGGAGATACACTTTCGGCGGGGGTTGACAAAACCTCCACACTTGTCTCCCACGTGTGCTTATGTCATAGGGTAGTCATATGGTTTGTCAAAAAGAAAACTTGAAATTGAAACAAACAAAATCAACAAACAACAACAACACAAAAACAACATTGATAATTAGATCAAACGAAACAAGAAAAAAAAAATTCTACAACAACAACACACATTCAATATACAAGTAGTTGTGATTGTGGCTCACATCTTCCTCTGGTTTTACGTCCAGTAACGGCTGAAACGCCTTCTATGAGTCGGGGATTTGCTTCCCATCCAGTTTTCTTATAAACTGGCAAATAGGGTCATTTTTAGTCAGATTCCCTAGACTATAACACTGCAATTCATCACGAAATTGTGTCCATAGATTAAGCAATTCACGCTGAACAAGTCCATAAGAATGTGACTCGAGAGTTAATAAAACATTATCCAGCGTCTCATTACTCAGACCATTCTTAATAAATGACAGTTTATCTTCTCTATTTCTGGACACAAAACCTAATGAACGACAAGTCTGGTTACAATTCCATCTAGCACATTTATAACATACTTGTAACCTCTTCACTCTTCGCCTCTTGGCGTAATAGCTTTTCCCTAGACCAGGCATGTATTTTGCAAGATTAATGTTAGGCTCACCTGACAATCTCACCTTGGCTTCAATAAGCCATCGGATATCTGCAGGCACATTTAGGAGCATCAATGCCCAAAGTCTAGTCATCCGTACTTTATAAATTTTAAACACAGCATTTTGAGGAAGTGAAGAGAAATATTTACAAAGGTTCGACAGAAAGATATCAACATCCATTGAAGAGGAGAAAAGGAGAGATATTACTGATAATGCGATTGAGTTTGTTCTTCACCCAGATATGCACGTTTCAAACCTTCAGACAATGGCTTCAACTCCCATTTGGATGTTTCCTCAAGCTGTTGCACAAATGAGTTCGAAGTACGGAATAATCAAATTAAACAAAAGGAAGGAAAAGAAAAGAGCAGAAACGAAACTAAAAACACATAAAAGAGATAACAACACAATAGCAAACAAAAGTCAAAAACAAGTAAAAAAAATATAAAAAAACAAATAAGACAGATGGCAAAGAGAGATAAAACCTGATCAATTTGATGGCCTACGAAAGGAATCTCCTCGAGACACAAAAATCGATCATTATTACCTTATTTTATTTTTCTTTTCTTTTCTTTTATTTATTTTTCAAAAACATTGGGTTGCCTCCCAATAAGCGCTTGGTTTAACGTCCTTAGCCTGACATTACTTGCCATCACCCATCAAGACAAGCTGGCTCGTAGAGAGGTACCTCCTCGATGTCCTGCATCATTGAATTCTCATAGTAAGGCTTCAACCTGTGCCCATTCACCTTGAATACTTTGTCCATTTTTAAGCTCTTGATTTCCACTGCACCATGAGGAAAAACATTAGTAATAACAAAAGGTCCAACCCATCGAGATCGTAATTTACCTAGAAATAACTTGAGGCGAGAATGAAATAAAAGAACATTCTGTCCCACTTCAAAATTCTTCCTGGAGATCATTTTATCATGAAATGCCTTAGTTCTCTCCTTGTAAATTCTAGAATTCTCATAGGCATCATTTCTAAGTTCTTCCAATTCTTGCAGTTAAAGCTTTCTTTGTTCTCTAGCAGCATCCATCTCCATGTTACAAAGCTTTACTGCCCACCATGCTTTGTGTTTGAGCTCTATTGGAAGGTGACATGGCTTACCCTAGACTAACCTATACGGAGACATACCAATAGGTGTCTTGTAAGCAGTTCGGTATGCCCAAAGTGCATCATTAAGTCGTAGGCTCCAATCTTTTCTATTCGGATTCACTGTCTTCTCGAGAATGGACTTGACTTTCCGATTTGAAACTTCAACTTGACCATTAGTTTGTGGATGATATGCAGTAGACACCCTGTGAGTGATGTTGTATTTCTTGAGCAAGGCTTCAAATGATCTATTACAGAAGTGTGTCCCTCTATCACTAATCATGGCTCTTGGTGTTCCAAATCTCGCAAAAATGTTAGATTTCACAAAATCTACAACAACTTTAGAATCATTAGTTCTCGTAGCTATTGCTTCCACCCAATTAGAAACATAATCCACAGCAAGTATAATGTAAACATTACCAAAAGATGAAGGAAAAGGACCCATGAAATCAATACCCCACACATCAAAAATCTCGACAATAAGTATAGTGGTTTGTGGCATTTGATTTTTGGCACTTAAATTACCTGTCCTTTGACAACGGTCACAAGCTTTGCAGAACAGATATGCATCTTTGAACAATGATTGCCAGTAGAATCCACAATCAAGAACTTTAAGGGCTGTTCTTTTTGGTCCGAAATGACCTCCACATGCATAAGAATGACAGAAGGTTAAAATTGAATTAAATTCAGATTTAGAAATGCACCTTCTTATCACTTGGTCAGAACAATGCTTCCATAAGTACGGATCATCCCATATGTAATACTTGGCAATGTTCTTGATCTTGTCTCTTTGAGCTCAAGTTAAGTCATGTGGTAGCTTCTTGGTAACTAAGTAGTTGACAATATCTGCATACCAAGGGGCTACTACATTTAGAGACAACAATTGTTCATCCGAAAAACTTTCTTGTAATGGCAGGGCATTCTAATCATGGACAATGCGACTGAGATGGTCTGCAACTAAGTTTTCACTTCCCTTCTTATCTTTGATCTCCAAGTCAAATTTCTGTAAAAGGAGTATCCACCTGATAAGCCTTGGTTTTGCATCTTTCTTTGTGAGCAAGTACCTCAAAGCTGCATGATCAGAATAAACGGTTACTTTAGTACCAATCAAATAAGATCAAAACTTTTTTAAAGCAAAAATAACCGCTAGCAGTTCTTTCTCAGTGGTAGAATAATTAAGTTGAGCATCATTTAAAGTCCGAGATGTGTAGTAAATGGCATGTGGAATTTTGCCAATTCATTGACCCAAAACGGCACCCATAGCATAGTCACTCGCATCGCACATGATATCGAATGGATAATCCCAATTTGGAGATTGGATTATTGGAACCGAAGTAAAGAGTTCCTTCAGTTTCTCAAATGCCTCTTTGCATTTCTCATCAAATTCAAAGGCCACATCATTCTGTAATAATCTGTATAGGGGCAATGTTATCTTCGAGAAAATCTTTGATGAATCTACGATAGAAACCTGCATGGCCAAGAAACGAACGAATATCCCTCACACTTGTGGGAGGTGGTAAGGAACATATAAGATCTATCTTGGATTTATCCACCTCTATACCCTTAGCAGAAATAACATGTCCCAAGACTATACCCTGATCTACCATAAAATGACATTTCTCCCAATTTAGAACAAGGTTAGTTTCTATACATTTTTTAAGTATAAGGATAAGGTTGTCAAGGCATTTATCAAAAGAATCACTAAAAACACTAAAGTCATCCATAAATACTTCAATGATGTTCTCAACATAATCAGAGAAAATACTTACCATACACCTGTGGAACGTGGCAGGGGCATTGCAAAGACCGAATGGCATGCGTCGATAGGCAAATGTACCGAATGGGCATGTGAATGTATTTTTCTCTTGATCCTCAGGGGCAATGACAATCTGATTATATCCTGAATAGCCATCAAGAAAACAATAATGAGAATGACCTGCTAACCTCTCCAACAATTGATCAATGAATGGCAAAGGAAAGTGATCCTTGCGAGTTGCTGAATTGAGCTTCCAATAATCAATACAAACTCGCCAGCCAGTTTGGATACGAGTGGGAACTAGCTCATTATTGTCATTCTTAGCCACCGTAACACCAGATTTCTTTGGAACAACTTGGATTGGACTCACCCATTTGCTATCCGAAATTGGATAAATCACACCCACATCTAACAATTTCAGGATTTCTTTCTTGACAACTTCCATCATCGGAGGATTCAACCTCCACTGTGCTTCTCTAGTGGGCTTGAATCCCTCTTCTAACAAGATGCGGTGCATGCATACGGCTGGACTAATACCTCTGATGTCAGCGATTGTCCACCCAATGGCTGTTTTGTGATCTCGGAGCACTCGGATGAGTTTTTCTTCTTGTAATGGTGCAAGACCCTTTGCTATTATGACTGGCAAAGTATCTTTCTCACCAAGGAATACAGGCTTCAAATGATCTGGAAGAGGCTTAAGCTCTAAGGCAGGTGCTTTCATCACGGAAGGTAGAAGTTTCTCATTAAATAAAGGCAATTCAATGTACGAAACATCATACCTGTTTGTGGTGATAGCTATAGTCTCATCCAAGCTTGCCACAGCTTCCTCCACTTCTTTAGACACTTGTATCAGCCTTCTCGTTCTCTGGAATTTTCTGTCCCTATGTGCTCACTAATGGCTACTTCCAATCCATCCTTGCGAGTTAACTCAAAAAGTTGTTGTGCCAAAGAATCAATAACATCAACTGCAAAAATAGAATGCAAGTCACTAGGGTACCTCATTGCCTTAAAAATATTAAAACGAATCATCTCGCCATCAAACTCCATGGTGAGAGTGCCATCATGAACATCAATCTTGGTTCAGGCAGTTTTCAAGAATAGCCTCCCCAAAAGAATCGGTGTTGGATTGGGAGATGTCTCATCCTCCATTTTCAGAACATAGAAGTCTGCTGAAAAAATCAATTGATTCACCTGCACAAGCACATCTTTCACAACTCCCTTGGGATATGCATTAGAACGATCAGCAAGTTGAATGATAATACCAGTTTCCAAGATTCAAGGAAGCATAAATAGAATATGGTATGACATTAATAGATGCTCCTAAATCTAATAGCTCTTTCAAACTTGGTATTACCAATGGTGCATGGAATGGTGAACGTACCTGGATCTTTGCATTTCGGGGGAATTTTTCTTTGCAATACAGCTGAAACATTTTCTCCCACACTTACCTTCTCATTTCCTTTCAACTTTCTCTTGTTGGTGCATAACTCCTTGAAAAATTTTGCATAACTAGGTACTTGCTTAATAGCATCCAGAAGTGGTATATTTACCTCGATCTTGCGAAAAGTTTCCAGGATTTCTTGCTCTTATTCCTCCTGTTAGCCCTAAGGCTACATGATAATTTTGATGATAACAATACACATTGATTAATTGAGATTTACTAACATGTTTATTTATGTGCAAGAGTAAGATCATTGAAAAAATTGTAAAATCAAGAAGAGGCTTATTAAAATGAAGTGTTGAAGCTAAGGAGAAGACTACATGTTAAAGGCACCAAAGTTTAAGAACAAGGTTTGATTCAAGGAATGTGACACATAAGCAATGTTCAATCAATTGGTCATATATTTCCCTACAGATGTCCAAATGACGTGATTCTTGAGCCTTTGGAAAGCTTACTCAATTTATAACATTTCATATGTTTTAAAAAAATTCAAATTTCAAGTGTAAGGTTGTCCAAATCATCATGCAAGTTGAAAGACAAATGGAAGTAGCTGACATGAGTACTGAATACTCTTTTAGACATATCTTGAGCTAGAAAAATCAAAATGACTTGATTCTTATGGCATTGGAAATATGACTTAATGAAGAACATTTCATATGTTTTGAAGAAATTCAAATTTCAAATGGAAGGCTGACATAATTGATATGAAATTCGGTGGACTGACACAGAGAAGAAAAATCAACTCACATGAGCACCGAATGGTTTTTTGGCCATATCTTAAGATAGAGATATTCAAATGCTTTGATTCTTAATGTTTTGGAAAGCTTATTCAAATATGCAGATCTTTTATGTTTTGAAGAAATTCAAATTTCAAACGGAATGCTGACAGAATTATCATTCAATTCGGTGGACTGACACAAGGAAGAAAAATCAAGTCACATGAGCACCGAATGGGTTTTGGCCATATCTTGAGCTACAGATATCCAAATAACTTGATTCTTGATGAGTTGGAAAGCTTATTCAAATGTGAAGATCTTTTATGTTTTGCAGATTTTCAAATTTTAAATGAAACATTGACAAAAATGGCAGACAAAATTACAGTTTTTATGGTGGGCAGAAAATTTGTAGTTGGTGTCTTCATTTGATTAAGTTCATCCCATTTGCCTATAAAAGGAGCCCTTCTCCCATACATTCAACAAGCATTTTTATCAAGCAAAAAAACAATAGATATATCAAGTCTAGAGAGCTTTTTTATTCTTTATCTACTCTTTGAAAAGAGTTGTACTTTTATTATAAAAATTTACTTTGTTCTTGTATTGTGGTGAGAGTGAGATCTTCTTGTAAAGGATAAAAGTTATCCTTAAGAGAACTCTTTCCTTGGTGAGTTTGTTCATCAAGAAGAACTCTTGGTGTGGTGTTATCAAGAGTTGAAGGAAGTTGCCTTGTTGAGGCTGTCTCTTATACACATCTAGATGTGTATAAGAGACAGGTTGAAGGAAGGTGCCTTGGTGAGGTTGTTCATCAAGAAGAACTCTTGGTGTGGTGTTATCAAGAGTTGAAAGAAAAAGTCTTGGTGAGGTTATTCATCAAGCAAGTTGTAAAGATTTCTACAACTTAGTGGAAAGCTTAGCTCGTGGAGCTAGGAGCCCGTGGACGTAGGCAAGGTTTGCCGAACCACGTAAATTGAGTTTGCACTCTCTCTATCCTTATACTCTTTACATTTACTTGCACTTGTGATTGTTCTTTATTGCTATTATCTTGATTGCATTATATTTTCTTCTTCTTCACCTTTATTCTTAAAGAAAGAGTTAAATAATTTTGATTTTCAAGAAAAGTTTTCTAAATCCGTTTTGATAAATAAAAACTCAATTCACCCCCCCTCTTGGGTTGCCATACCTGGGTCAACAAGTGGTATCAGAGCAAGGTTGCTCAATTTTTTAAATCTTAATCGATTTTTGAGCTATGGCAACTTTTAATTCAACTTCATATGTTGAGGGACTTTCTATCTCTAGGCCTCCATTTTTCAATGGAAGTGATTACTCTTATTGGAAAACTAGAATGAGTATTTTCTTGCAATCTTTTGATTATGATTTCTGGTCTATTGTTTTGGAAGGATCTTTTGTTCCTACCAAAATTGAAAATGGGGAATGCATACTTAAAGAACCTAAAGAGTTTAGTGAAGATGATAAAAAGAAATTGAGTTTGAATGCTAAAGCTATGAATGTGTTGTATTGTGCTCTCGATAGAAATGAGTTTAATAGAATATCTACTTATTCTATGGCACAAGAAATATGGCACACACTTGAAGTAACTCATGAAGGAACTAGTCAAGTTAAAGAATCTAAAATTAGTATGCTATTCATAGTTATGAGCTTTTTACGATGAAATCGGATGAATCAATTTCTGAAATGTTTACTAGATTTACGGATATTATTAATAGTTTGAAATCTATTGGTAAATCTTATTCTAATGTTGAAATGGTGAGAAAGATTCTTAGGTGTCTACCAAAATCTTGGGAGCCAAAGGTGACGGCAATTCAAGAAGCAAAGGACTTCACCAAACTACCATTAGAAGAACTTATGGGTTCTCTCATGACTCATGAAATCACCTTGAAGGAGAATGAAGAAGATTTCAAGAAAAAGCAAAATATCGCTTTCAAATCTTCAACAAAAGAAGATGATGAGTCCGACGATGAAGGAGATGATGAAGATCTTGCATTCATCACAAGAAAGCTAAAAAGGATGATTAGAAGAAACCAAGGATTCAAGAAGAATTCTAGAAGGGAGTACAAAGGGCAAAGCTCAAAGCTCAAAGCAAGATAAGAAAAATGATCAAGTCATTTGCTATGAGTGCAAGAAACCGGGACATGTAAAGATGGATTGTCCTTACTTCAAGAGTCAAAACAAGAAATCCAAAGAAATGAAAGCCACAAATTGGGATGATAGTGAAGCTAGCTCCACCGAAGAAGAAGACTGCGAAGTGGCAAACATGTGCTTTATTGCTTTAAGTGAAGATGAGAGACAAAGTGGTAAACACAAGTGGTACTTACATAGTGGATGCTCAAGGCATATGATCGGAGATGCCTCCAAGTTCTCAAGATTAATCATGAAGAAAGGAGGATATGTGACCTTCGGTGATAATGCCAAAGGAAGGGTAATCGGACATGGTGATATTGATGATGATATTGTTGAGGTAGAAAGGCAAATCAAGAAATCAAGGCTTGATGAAAAGAGCCAAGATGAATTACAACTTCAACAAGAAAAGCTTGAGGAAGTAAATGATTCTTCCCAAGAATTACCAAAGGAATGGAGGTATGCAAAAGCTCACCCTAAAGATTTCATTATTGGTGAACCATCACAAGGTATGAAAACTAGATCTTCTTTTAAGAACTTTTGTAATCATTTTGCTTTGTCTCTCAATTTGAACCAAAATCTTTTAAAGAAGCCGAAAATGACGAAAGTTGGATTTTGGCTATGCAAGAAGAATTGAATCAATTTGAGAGAAATCAAGTTTGGAAATTAGTCCCTAGACCCAAAAACCATTCTATTATAGGCACTAAATGGATTTTTAGAAATAAAGTAGATGAAAATGGCACCATTATTAGAAACAAAGCTAGACTTGTTGCTCAAGGATACAATCAAGAAGAACGTATTGATTACGAGGAAACCTTTGCACCGGTTGCTAGATTAGAATCAATTAGAATGTTGTGTGCATTTGCATGTTATAAAAAATTTACATTATATCAAATGGATGTCAAAAGTGCATTTTTAAATGGTTACATTATGGAGGAAGTATATGTAGAGCAACCTCTTGGTTTTCAAAATCATGATTTTCCAAACCATGTTTTCAAACCCAAAAAGGCACTTTATGGCTTGAAACAAGCACCAAGAGCATGGTATGATAGATTGAGCAAATTTTTCATTGATAATGGTTTCAAAATGAAAAAAGTTGATACTACTCTTTTTGTTAAACCAGAAAATGATGATTTATTAATTGTTCAAATCTATGTTGATGATATTATATTTGGTGCTACTAATGTCTTTATGTGTGAGGAATTTTCCAAGTGCTGCAACAAGAATTTGAAATGAGTTTAATGGGAGAATTAAATTTCTTCCTTGGACTTCAAATCAAGCAATCAATAGATGGGATCTTCATTAATCAAGCTAAATACACAAGAGATCTTCTCAAGAAGTTTGTCATGGATAATTAAGGAAATATAACACACCTATAGGTATATTAACCAAGCTTGACAAAGATGAGAAAGGAAAAGATGTTGAGGTAACAAAATATCGAGGTATGATTGGCTCTCTTTTATATTTAACTGCTAGTAGACCTGATATTATGTTTAGTGTGTGTATGTGTGCTAGATTTCAATCTTGTCCCAAGGAATCTCACCTTAAAGCTGTCAAAAGGATATTTAGATATCTTCTTGGAACCATAAATCTAGGTCTTTGGTATCCTAAGTGTGATAATTTGATCTAATTAGTTATTCCGATGCGGACTTTGCTGGAAGTCTTCTTGATAGAAAGAGCACTAGTGGCTCTTGCCATTTTCTAGGACATGCATTAGTCTCATGGTTTAGTAGAAAACAAAATTCTGTTGCCTTATCACCCGCGAAAGCCGAGTATATTGCAGTAGGAAGTTGTTGTGCACAATCTCTTTGGATGAAACAAATTTTAAAAGATTATGGTGTGGTATTTGATCATATTTCCATCAAATGTGACAATACAAGTGCCATCAACATTTCAAAAAATCCAATACAACACTCTAGGACTAAGCATATAGAGATTAGACATCATTTTATTAGAGATCATGTGCAAAAAGGTAATATTTCTTTAGAATTTGTTCCAACTGATAAACAATTAGCTGATATAAACCCCTTAGTCAAGATATATTTTGCATAATTAGAAGAGAATTAGGCATGTTGGATATGTCTTAATTTTGTTTTTATATGATAATCTTTGAATGTTAGCATATGTTAAAGGGGAGAATATATTTAGGAGGAGTAGTTAATTTGATTACATCTTTTTGATGATAACAAAAGGGGGAGAAATAGTTGGATTGCTTATATTCATAACAAGTGCCATTTTTTGTTTATTCTTGATTTTATTTTCATTCTTTATTTTAGATATTATTTGAAAGCAATCAATGGTTTGTCATTATCAAAAAGGGGGAGATTGTTAGCCCTAAGGCTACATGATAATTTTGATGATAACAATACACATTGATTAATTGAGATTTACTAACATGTTTATTTATGTGCAAGAGTAAGATCATTGAAATAATTTTAAAATCAAGAAGAGGCTTATTAAAATGAAGTGTTGAAGCTAAGGAGAAGACTACATGTTAAAGGCACCAAAGTTTAAGAACAAGGTTTGATTCAAGGAATGTGACACATGAGCAATGTTCAATCAATTGGTCATATATTTCTCTAAGATGTCCAAATGACATGATTCTTAAGCTTTTGGAAATCTTACTCAATTTATAACATTTCATATGTTTTAAAGAAATTCAAATTTCAAGTGTAAGGTTGTCCAAATCATCATGCAAATTGAAAGACAAATGGAAGCAGCTGACATGAGCACCGAATACTCTTTTAGACATATCTTGAGCTAGAAAAATCAAAATGACTTGATTCTTATGGCATTGGAAAGAGGACTTAATGAATCACATTTCATATATTTTAAAAAAATTTAAATTTCAAATGGAAGGCGGACATAATTGACATGCAATTTGGTGGACTGACACAGAGAAGAAAAATCAACTCATTTGAGCACCGAATGATGTTTTGTCCATATCTTGAGTTAGAGATATTCAAATACTTGATTCTTATGGAATTAGAAAGATGATTCAATGAAGCAGATTTCATATTCTTTGAAGAAATTTAAATTTCAAACAGAAGGCCGACATAATACACATGCAAGTCGATGGACTAACACATGGAAGAAAAATCAAGTCACATGAGCACTGAATGGTGTTTTGGCCATATCTTAAGCTAAAGATATCCAAATGACTTAGTTCTTGATGCGTTGGAAAGCTTATTCAATTTTACAGATCTTTTGTGTTTTGAAGATTTTCAAATTTCAAACGGAACATTGACAAAAATGGTATACAATATTATGATTTTTATGGTGGGCAAAAAATTTGTAGTTGGTGTCTTCATTTGATTAAGTTCATCCTATTTGCCTATAAAAGGAGCCCTTCTCCCATGCATTCAACAAGCATTTTTATTAAGTAAAAAAACAAGAGAAATATCAAGTCTAGAGAGCTTTTATATTCTTTATCTACTCTTTGAAGAGAGTTGTACTTTTGTTTTAAAAATTTACTTTGTTCTTGTATGTGGTGAGAGTGAGATCTTCTTGTAAAGGATAAAAGTTATCCTTAAGAGAACTCTTTCCTTGGTGAGGTTGTTCATCAAGAAGAACTCTTGGTGTGGTGTTATCAAGAGTTGAAGGAAGTTGCCTTGGTGAGGTTGTTCATCAAGAAGAACTCTTGGTGTGGTGTTATCAAGGGTTGAAGGAAGTTGCCTTGGTGGGTTGTTCATCAAGAAGAACTCTTGGTGTGGTGTTATCAAGGATTGGAAGAAAAAGTCTTGGTGAGGTTGTTCATCAAGCAAGTTGCAAAGAATTCTACAACTTAGTGGAAAGCCTAGCTTGTGAAGCTAGGAGCCCGTGGACGTAGGCAAGGTTTGCCGAACCACGTAAATTGAGTTTGCACTCTCTCTATCCCTTTCCTCTTTACATTTACTTGCACTTGTGATTGTTCTTTATTTTATTCTCTTGATTGCATCTCTTCTATTTTCATGTTCTTCACCTTTATTCTCAAAGAAAGAGTTAAATAATTTTGATCTTCAAAGAAAAGTTTTACAAATCCGTTTTGATAAATAAAAACCCAATTCACCCCCCCTCTTGGGTTTCCATACCTGGGTCAACACCTCCTTCTTTGATTTTGCAAATCTGGTAGGAAAAGGTGGAGGAGTAACATATGAAGGAATATGGGTTTTAGGATTTACCTTAGAAGATGATGTTTTATTCATGGTGGGAGTGGTATCATCCCCTTCATCAGCTTGTGATTTCTTTGGTGGAATCTCTAATTGCTTTCCACTTCTCAAAGTTACAGCACTAGCATTTTCTCTTGGATTGATCACTAACTGAGAAGGTAATTTTTCTGAGCTTTGACTCTCAAATTTGCTCATGTTAGTGGCCAATTGTCCCATTTGATTTTCCAGGTTTTGGATACTTGCCCTAGTTTCCTGCTGAAATTGCATTGTGTTAGTGGCAAGTGCTTTAACAATATCCTGGAGAGACATACCTGAATTTTGTGGAGCTGGTTGTGGTGCTGGTTGTGGTTGTGCTTGAAATGGTTGCTGCACCCTTGGTTGATTGAAACCTGGTGGTCGATTTGGTATGGCATTTGGGGCAATTGGTTGATGATTCCCATATCTTAAATTAGGGTGATCTCTCCATCCAGCATTGTAAGTATTGGAGAAAGGGTCATACCTTTGCCTTGGTTGTCCTGGAAATCCACCCATGGCATTGGCTTGTTCTGTATCTCCTTCTTGCAAAGTTGGACACATGTCGGTTGGATGGTCCATGGTAGAACATACTCCACCTGCATAAGATTGCTGCATATGTCCTACAGCCATTTTTTTTTATAAGAGAGGTAAGTTCACAAAGTTGTTGTTCAATGTTTGAAGTACTTATCTCATTTACTCTTTTTAGTAGTTGTGGCTCAAATTGACTGCTGAATTGTTGGAAGTTCACTGCCATGTCACTAATCAAACGTCTTGCAATGTTTGGTGTTTTATTAACTAGTGCTTCACCACTAGCAGCATCAATGATACTCCTTTCCATTGGTAAGAGACCCTTATAGAAATATTGAATTAGGAGTCCATCACTAATTTGGTGGTTTGGACAGCTAGCACATAACCTTTTAAATCTCTCCCAATATTCATGAAGTGATTCTCTATTGTGTTATCGAATGCCACTAATATCTTTTCTAATATTTGTAACTTTCGAGGCTGGAAAGTATTTCTTCAAAAAGAGTTTACTCATCTCATTCCAAGTGGTAATGGTACGTGGTGGTAAATAGTATAGCCAATCTTATGCCGAATCTGCTAATGAGAATCGGAAAGCTCTCAATTTAATTTGCTATTCAGAAATGCCGGCTGGCTTCATACTTGAGCATACCACATGAAATTCTTTGAGGTGTTTGTTCGGATCCTCTCCAGCAAAACCATAAAATGTAGGCAAGAGATGAATTATTCCATATTTAAGTTCAAAATCTATCTCAAAATTGGTGCTTATGCATAGCGGTTGTTGATCAATAATTGGAGTCGCTAACTCCCTAAGAGTCTGATCGTTTTCCATCGCCATTGCTTCCGATTCAGATTTGATTGAACTGCAAGAAGATGGGAGGGAAGTATGTCGTGCAAGGTCAAATTCTGGAGGTGGAGTTGAAATTGACCGATTTAGCCTTAAATTCGAGGATTGGAGAAACTCCTTAATTCTCTTAAGTCGTTGATCCGCTTCTCCCTCGGACATAAAAGCCTAAACACAAACAATCAGGAAATAACAATCAAGAATCAGTAGTAAAAACAGAATAACAAATTGATTAGAAAATCAATCCCCGGCAACGGCGCCAAAAACTTGATGCGTTCGAAACTAGCAAGTATACTAGTCGCACAAGTAATAAAGTGATAAGTAGATATCGTTCCCACGAGGATTGATTCTAATTGAATTCGTTATTTTCCAGCAACGATAAACTAAACAGGGGGGGTTTTGTTGAATGATTAACTAAATGAAATAAGAATGCAAATTAAGAATAACAAAACAGAAGTTAATTTCAATGAAAGATCAATGAGAGAAATCTGGTTAAGGGATCCTTCTCTACCACAAGATATGGATTTGCGAATTAATCGTAGAATTATCATCCAATCTTTCCTTACTTTGTTGTTAAATAAAACAAGCTCTTTATTTAATCTCCATCCATTAAACAACCTAGAACAAGCTCTCTAAGTTTAATTCAATGGAAGCATTACGATAAGAAAGATAGGTTGATCTAAGCAATAATCACACAAGTTCGGATTATTTAACCTAGGTTGTATTTTCCAATTGCAATCTCTGATCACAATTTTGCTACTAATGATTGAAATTCATGACAATTACGGATCAAGATTTCTAATCTAGCAATAGACAATATCCAGATCATATTCAGTTGGCCATCCAAATACAATCAGCAAGCAATCATAAGCATTAAATATGGGAGAATACAAGCAACTTCAATTAGAGAATTGGATAACAATTTCTTGCACAATCAACTCACAAAAACCATATCAAGTGCTTTGAAATCACCCTCAACCAATTCAGATTCAGTTATACATGTTAAAAAACATAGTCAATACAATACAATACAAAAATATTTCAGAAAATGAAAGGGAAAGGAAAAAACTTAGCAAATCCTTTGCAAATCTCCTTAGATTTGTAGTTCTTCCTCTTTCCAAGCTTTCTTTCTCCTTGAAGAACTCCAAAAGATGAGAGAATTCCAGAGCTGCAGCCTCCAAGTCGTTTCCCCCTCTTCAAGTTATTCAAATAAAACCCTAAAATATATTTATATACTCTGCTACAGTAATCTGCTACAGTGTCCACGTATTTAATAACATGCTAAAGTGATATGTGGAATTACAAATATACACTTCTCATACCATTTTTATCATAACTTTTGGTACACTACATAAATTCGTGAACCGTAAATTTCTCCAGAAAATAGACTTCGAGAGCTTTTCAATGGTATATAGCATGTTATCCGGTTAATTGTATATCGATACAATCAACTCCGAGAAATTGGCTGATTAGCAGAGGTGAAAATGAAGGGTTTTACTCCATTTTTGTGCAAGTTGCTCCAAAACTCCTACAAACATCAAAACCACACAAAAACATAAAAATACCAAGGAATATAGCAAAGAAACATGGACAAATTTATATGAAAGTAATACATAAATAGACATCTATCAAACAATTAAACATATGAAAACAGCCCATTTTTCAGAAAAATTAGGCATGCAAATAGGAACGAAGATGTTTTAAAACTTATAGACATGCTTTCATTAACCACAAGCATCAGTTTGATCATAAAAACAAAATTAAAAACTCATTAACTGAACAACCCAAAGCAGACAACCCCTTATTCATATGATATCATGCATAAAAACTTCATGAAAGGAGAGAAAACACACATGAATTGGAAGCTACCACAAGAGAATAAAGCCTATTGTGCATTTCTAAGAATATAAGCCATGAAAAGGGAATTTAACTTACAAAAATCATAATAAAGAGTCATAATTCATAATAAATGTAAAAGTACCACAAAATGTGCTCATAAACTCATATTGTGATTAGAAAATAACAAAATGAGGCATATAAACCCATATTACCAAGACCCATACTCACAAAGTATGCAAAACTGCATGGAAATCATATATATCAAGTAGAACGTGTGGTAAAGCATAAAACATGAAAAAAAGTGTGAAAACATACATATAAGCATAGAAAAGAAGTAGCAATGCATTCATTGACCTTGGGCTCACCAAGTCATCAAAACGAAGCTAGAGTGTACAAAACTCAAAGAAATGAGGCTCAAAAGCTTGCACAAATGTTAAAATGAATGGCGAATAGTGTTTAAAGGCTATGAGAATCAAAGAAATATAATGCATGCAATCGCAAGTCGGCTGCCAACCCCTTCTTCCTTGAATAATGGGTATTTTATTAGCTATAGCACAAGCGGTGCATGCCAGTTGAACTGGCGCATGCTTGTGCAAACTGGGAGATGCTAGTACAAATAGGCACATGCTAGTTTAAACCAGCATACACTAGTTCAACTAGCATGTAGCCCTAGGTAAAGGAATTCTGGCTTTGGTTTCCTTCAGTTTCGTTCTTGAGCTTTGATTTTTGATGTTTTTGCACACCAAACTCTATTTCAACTTTGGTTTTTTGGTTTATCATCATCGAGCTTTAAAACCATAAACGACTATCCCATACTTATAATCCGAGCAAGGGATCAGTTATTGTCATCCAACTATTTCCCGTAGTTAGTTACCTGAGTGGAGACTCCGATGGCCCCTTGATTTTGTCTCCATGATTTGTTTTGTGGTACCTCCGAGTGTTGAAAGGCCTTGGATAATAGTGCTATGGTCGCAATCACTTGGGGCTGGATGGAAGCCCTGCCCTTAGTGTCGACTCCACTAGAGACAAGAGACAAGTTGATTCCAATTGGGAATGTCAAATTTTTTGGTTTTCTTTTGTTACTTGCTGTCTTTTGCATCACTACACTGTTATGCACACTTACACAACATGCCTTTTACCAACCATGTGAGTTGGTATGGGAAGTCCTTGTGTTCCACTCAAGCCTTGGATGACTTATATCGGTGTCACCACCTCTGAGCACATATCGATTCAACAATATAAAAAGAGACCGGCCTAGGGGGTACCTCTCACTTAGTAGAGCTCAGACCATGGAACCTTGTTGACTCAACCCATATAGATAACATAGCTTGATTCCCTTTATGATCACCAAATTTTTGTTTAACATGGATATGAACCTTTCAAAACTAAAAAGCACTATTGGAAGACTGTTCACGTTTCGTGTAAAACATTGTGCATCGAAAGAGAAATTCGTCGACCATGATTTCATGATGATTTGAGATCAATTATCATGGATTCTTTGCCTAGGCTAATCCGATTGGTCACACAAGCCTACGCCATGTGTGGATGATGCATGACCACGAACCCGACCTTTGACGGTGAGCCCATGGTGATTGAGGATTAGTTGTCATGGATTCGTTGCCAAGGTCGATGCAATCGATTACACACTGTTTACACGAATCACACAGGAGCCATGAATCATAAAACTTTTTATGACATTTGCTTATTCAATCACGAAACCATAATTCAAGGCTATGTAATGTCTGCGTATAATTCATAGGGTAATCAGACATCGTAAAGCCTAGACCAAGGTTGTTAATGATCGAATTATTGTCAATAAAGGTTTCATAGCTGAATGGTTAGAAAGATCATGTCAGTAAATCTAGGAGATAGATCTATATCAAATCTCATGTCCCTTGTTGACATTCTGGGATCGGACTAAAAATCCTATGCAAAGAAACTGTACCATATGTGATGAAATATGGTCGGGAGGTTGTTCGACCATATCTTTTTTAGTGCTCTTATATGTGCACACATTGCATTCATGCATACATGTACACGTGCACCATGCTAACCACTTTACTTTTAGCCATCATAACCTGGACTAGAAGAGGAATGAGACTTGAACATATAGAAGCCTTAGCAGGCATATCAGATTAGGGAGAGGCTTCACAAAATGGATGAATCCATGGAGAATATAAATAGGCAGATGGACTAGTTAATGGAATTGATTGCTCCAAATAATGAGAATTCAACTAGTAATACATAAGGAAACCTGCATAACCATGCTGAGAACCCTCACGGCTTAGGAAACAAGGATTGGGAAGACCACAATGAGGATAATGCTGAAGGTTTCTTTGACAAAAAGGAGTATAGACGAGCTAAGGAAGAAAAACAGATGGAGTCTATAAAGAAGTTGGCCAAGGACATGGAGAAGATTTAGACTCTAGTAAAAGGAAAGGGAGCCGAAAGGCTTAGAGATTTGGAAGACCTAAAACTGAAGGGTGAGTGCAATCTCCCACCAAAGTTCAAAATACCAAACTTTGCTAAGTTTGTTGACAAGGGGACACGAGGTTCTTCTTAGTAGGTGTGTGACGATAATGGGGACATCCAGCTCTCCAAAGAAATGGTGCTGAGAATGTTCATCTATTACATGGATAGTGAGGCGATGGAATGGTACATTTGGCTGGAAAAAGTCATAAACGAAGACTAGAATAAGTTGGTTGAACATTTTGTAGAACATTACAAGCACAACATTCAATGTATGACCACTTTGAAAAATTTGGAGAACACGTGTCAAATGCCAAGTGAATCGTTCGCTAAGTACCTAACTAGGTGGAGGGCCAAGGCAGTAACGATGATGAATTGGCCCACAGAGAAAGACCAAATATAGATATTAAATAGTTGTGCTCATGTTGCCATTAATGATCAGCCCTTTGAAATACCAATCAAAACTTTTGAAGACTTGTATGACTTTGGCGTCCAAATTGAGGAGACTGAGGCAAAGATTTAGGAAACCCGTACCAATAAGGCGGCAGTTCAGGTACGAAAAACATAGATGTTAATGTAGTGAACAAGCCACCACGAAGATTTAGCAACCTAGGTAGACCATTGTTATCAATGTTTGTCAAATTGAAGGAAAACAGAGAGCTAATACTACTGCCAACAAAGCATTTGTAAGGGCCCATAGCGTAAACCCTAAAGAGTAAAGGCTACTGTGACTTTAACTAGATATATGGGTATTTTACGTATAACAAATGCCACGTTGACGCACAAGATATAAGACCTAATAGACAATGTGCGGATTCTTCATCTAGCAAAGGAGGAACCAGATACTAAAAGGAATATACTACCAAATTCTAGAAATGTATAGCATACATACATGATTAACTCTGGAAAGTCTTAATTGGAAGTACTTGACTCTATCAGAAGATTAGAGATTGAGGAAGAATAAAGAGAGGTAACGGTGCAAGCCAAAAGGAATGTAGAAGCTATTATGAGGGAGGTTGATGAAATTATAGATGAAGGAAAGAGATTGGCTAAAGGAAGAATATTGGCAAGCAAAAGTGAAGACGAGATGTCGACAAAAGAAGATGAGAATATGAGTGAAGATAGTAGGAAGAGAAAGGCGAAGAGGATAAAGGAAGCAATGGCCTTCACTAGAATGTGGAAAGCCATGAAAGGAGCTAGGAAGCATCTGGTGAAATAGCGAGGGTATTCAAGTAGTGATGAGGAAAGTGCAGAAGAGGTACAGAGCCATTAAAGGCCACTAGAAGAGGAGAAAGAACAAAGTGAGCAAATGCCAATGGAAAACAAAGAAGCATTTGTGATCAATGTAGGAGCGCCAATGGTCCAGATTTGGGGTGAATGGATAAAAGTGGCCTCAACTAGATTGAAGGAATGGACAATGAAAGGATCATCATCCTGACCCATACTAATTAGTGATAATGAAGAAAATGTTGGTAGTAGGGAAGTAATAGGGATTGGGGATAAGATCCCAATAAAGGAACCCCTCCATGACTTCTAAAGAAGTTATGACGAAGAAGGTGTTAAGGTAAAGAATTGTGAGAAGGAAGAAGAGGTCCAAGGAGCGATAGAAGCAGACTCTTCTATGTAGAAAGAAAAGCTGAAGAAAATAATGATAGGGATATAGGAGAAAAGAAAGTTGATAAAAAGAAAGAAGAAAAGACAGAAGAGGGCAATCCGATCCTTAAGCAGTTAAAAAAGACATAAGCCAACATCAACATTTGGGATTTGCTGATGGCCTCTTAAGAGCGAAGGGAGGCAATGGCATGTGCACTAGCTAATGTCCCGATTAACCTAGCTTCAACACCGAAAGAAATGATTTTGACTATCTCTCAGTTGGGAGAAAATAAAGGGGTAGTTACATTCACATATGTTGATCTGCCACTAGAAGGAAAAAGCCATAAAAGGCCATTGTTGTTACTACATAAATCTATGGGAGGAAGATGCCTAGTGTGATGATTGATGATGGCTCTGCTATCAACTTGTTTCCTTACAGAATGCTCTCAAAGTACAACATTAAAAAAGATGAATTAGAGCTCTCATGGCTAACCATACGGGTGTATGATGATTCTAAGTAAATGGCATTAGGAACTCTTAAAGCTGTGGTGAGAAATGGTCCTATTGAGATTGAGGTGGAATTTACTATGCTTGATATCCTCATCACTTTTATCGTTATACTTGGACAAGCCTAGTTCCACCCACTAGGAGGTGTGTATTCTACCCTTCACCAAAAGATTAGGTTCATTCACAAAGGGGAACTAGTAACCATCGAGGTTGAACCTATGCCATCAATAGCTGTATTAAGCATAGAAGAAGAAGATAATGCATTCTGAGGCAGGTTTCAAGTGGCATTGATTGATGAATACGGGCCCGTGGTAGTAGGAATCATCAAGAAGCATGGCTATATGCAAAGGGCTAGATTAGAGAAGACACAAGTGGGATTGCAAACCTTCCTAAAATCAAGGGTCAAACTAGCAAAAGGGGACTTGGATACAATTCAGATGAGAAAGGGAAAATATGTCTAGGTACCCAAGAACAAGAGAATCAAGTTTATCAAAACCACTAAGCAGACCTACTCTAGAAACGTTGAGTTGTGGGAGGACGGGGGGATGATGAAGCTGGGCTTTCAAATCTTTTAGGATGTGATCAAGGCCATGACTAAGGAGAAGGAATCTGAAGAGGGGAGAGCTTGGTTGAAGAAATTGACAACATAAGGGTGATTAAGGAAATAGAGATGGAGAAGGCTATCCAAGAGAAAGAGGATGAGTTGACAGCACTTATAGAAGATGAAATTGTGGATTTTTATTATGAAGATGTTTATGCTTCTGATATGTTCTCAGAAGACCTAGTCTCCATGTTTAATGTAATAAATTCTGATTTTTGCTTACTTGTATGATGTTTCCTCTCCCAAACATCGATGCCCTAGTTGACAATGCAGCATTAAGTAGAATGTTCTTTTTTATGGATGGGTTCTCAAGATCCAATCAGATATTGATGTCCAAAGCTGATAAGATCAAGATCGCTTTCATTATCGAATGGAGGTATACTGTTATAGAGTAATACCATCTAGTCTAAAGAATGCCAATGTGACATATCAAACAATGGCGACCATGCTATTCCATGACATGATTCACAAAGAAATAGAAGTCTATGTTGACGACATGATGGTCAAATCTGAAACTCGTGAAGCTTGTTTTGAGTAGGAAAATACAATTTAAGGCTGAATCCAAAAAAGTGTGTGTTTAGAGTAACATTAAAGAAATTGTTAGGGTTCATGGTAGGAGAAAGAGGCATCGAAGTTGACCACGACAAAGTCAAGGCCATCTAGAAATGTGAATACAGAAAACAAAAAAGCAATAAGGGGATTTTTGAGAGACATTCATCACATCAGCCGGTTCATAGCCAAATTGACCACAGAGTGTGCACCAGTCTTTAAATTGTTAAAGAAGGATCAACAAGTGTTATGGAATGATCAGTGTCAAGCAACCTTCGAGAACATCAAAGCATACTTGACAAACTCACCTGTCTTAAGACTGCCAAGACTAGGGAGATGTCTAATCATATATCTGGCATTAGAAGAGGAAGTTATAAGGGCAACGCTCAAAGCACATGAAAACGGTATGGAACATGCAGTGCATTACGTAAGCAAATAGCTTTTGCCATATGAGGTCAAATACGATCAAACAAAGAAAATGTGTTTGGCCATGGTTTAGGCCTCAGAAATTACGCCACTATTTCTAATCATATATAGAGCAAGTAGTTTCAATGATTGATTCAATAAAGTATTTGTACAAAGCTTGTCTGAATTTGATATCAAGCATGTTACGAAGAAGGTCATTAAAGGAAGGATAGCCACGAAATTTCTAGCAGCTAGCCCAATTGAGGGAGATGAACCATGGGAATTGCAATTTCTGATGAACATCTAAAGATGGTCTCTATTGTAGGATGGCAAAATTACTTCGATGGTGCCTCGAGTAGGAACGGAGTAGGAATAAGAGCAATTATCATTACTCCAAGAGGAAATGTAATCCCTTTAGCCAAGAGATTACGATTCTAGGTTAGAAATAATATCGCCAAATAAAAAGCATGCTTAATTGGTCTAAAAGCTCTGATTACTGTGAAAGTTGATGAGGTTAAAGTAATAAGAGATTCATAGCTAGTATTTCCACAAGCTAGTGAAGAATGGATATGAAATAAGATAAATTATGGCCTTATCTAAAGAATGACAGGCAGCTAGTTAGTAGATTCAAGAGATGTGTGTTCAAACAGTGAATAGAGAAGAAAACCAAATGGCCAATGCATTCGTTGGGTTAGCCGTTGTTTGGGAAAATCCTGCGAACGTGGAGCAAAAACCATTAGTGGTGGGGCCAACAAAACACTTATGCTATGAACCGAAACTAGTAATGGAAATTAGAGGTGTAGACACTAGATTTTTTGGCTCAATGACGAGTGATGAGCAAAAAAGAAAAAGACAAAAATGCCCATGAAAGCAAAAAGAAGAGAACTGAGGAAAAACTTATTGACAACTTTGCAAATTAACACATGACCTTGAAAAATCACAAAAATTAATCAAGAAGATTCTGATGATGAGTCATATACCCTTGTGAAGCTGCTGATGCCTAGTTTTGATAGAATTTTATGGATTGAAAATCGAAGTTGAACTCAAAATGTTACACGTAATCGAGCGATTGAAGGTCAGAAGGGACTACATTAAAAAAATACAAAACCAAAGGGTTCGGTGGGGTATAACCAGCCAACGATTGTAGGATAGTTGACTGGCTATCCTACCACTGGCCAATGATCCACCCATAATCGACTGGCTGTCCTGCTATCGGTCGTTGGTCCTCACACACTAGTTGGTTGTCCTCCCTTTATTTTTCAAAAGTTTTGATTCCAACCTTCAAATTTTTATTTCTTCCTTCCTTTTTTAACCTAAAGCCTTCACTATATAAAGAGTCCCTCTCCTTAATTTTCAACACATATTTAAATCCTCTCTTCTCCCTCGTGAAGATATAGTTGAGAATTCATGGGGTCTTTTCTAGTTCAATTTTTTACGAGGCATTTTATTGCCCTAAGCCTGAAAAGGGTATGTCTTCAAAGTAGTCCTCTCTTTTTCCACCTCGTTTCTTATTTATTTTTCTTGCTTAGAATTAAGTATGCCTAGGTTTTGTTGCCTAGGTTTTATTATGCTTAGAATGAGCATGATTAGGATTTATTTTAATACCTAAGAGCATGTTTAGGGTTATTATGAATTGTTTTAGCTCCTATTTGTTTTGCAAGGTGGAAATGCGTGTCAAGGTAAGTCATCTTTCTCTCTTTTATCTAGAAACATGATTAGGATTTTATTTTCTTTACGAATGCCTTAGAATAATGTTTAGGAGTTTATGATTATAATCATGCTAGGAAGACTTATGATTTTTGAAGCATGATAGAAAACAACATAGAATAGGTAAGAATTGCCATGTTTACCCTTGAGTGCTTGATTTGGGCTAGAATAGCCATGTTTGATATTGAATGATTGAATTAGGCTAGAATTGTCATGCTTAGGCTAAAAATGCCATGATACTATAAATTGTTATAAATTATGCTAGGATAGCAATAAGTAGAATTATCACGATAAAATTATCAAATCTAGGTAGAAGTGCCATGATTCTAGATTATGGCTTTGTATTGAATTTTAATTTTTTGATTGATTTTATTGAAGATAATTACCATTATTAAAAATATGAATGATAAACTATGACTGTATGATGCCATGAAGTGATGGTGGACTCACATTGATGATTAGGGACCATCACTAGAATGAATGAATATATGTATGAATATGCATGTGAAGGCTTGGTAAACATTGAATAGACTCACATATGATGGTGAGAAATTTCTTATTTATCGAGTCTCCAATTGATTCGATTATATTGAATATTTGATATGCATGAATATGCTTTTTGAAAGTTTGGTTTATGCGAATGGAATGGAATATTTCAAGTGCTAGAAGTAGAATTTACTTTATTTATTGAAGAGCATTGTAATCCTATCCCCTATCCCCCATGTTTGAAAAGGAAAGTAATTCAATTCTCCTCCATCGTTTTTTGCATGAATATACAATCGCTGTTTATTGAAAATCACCTTACATGCTTAAAGAAGATAAAATTAGAAATGTGTGCATAAAATGAAAAATATAAGTGGATTGTATAACAAAGTATAGCTATTTTTATTTGGTATGTCCTAGTGGAGGTCGGATTAATATTCGGGCAGGCTGAAGGCTCGTACCTAACTTGTCAAACCCATCTCTGAAGGGATGAGGGTAGGGTAGTTTAGGCCTCGAAGTGAGGGATCTATAAGCCAAGCTTTCATCCTACCAGAGCATTTGCAACCACGACATTGTGTCAAAGCCTCTTTTAAGACTTAAGAGAACACAAATGAGCCATGGGCACGTTTAGAGAATGGAGTCACCACCTAATTATTCAATTGGAAACGAATGGGGGCAATCTGATCCCTTACTTCAGGACCTAAACTACCCTAAGCCCTTTAGAGATGGGTTCAGGAAGTTAGGTACGAGTCTTTCGACCCGCCCAGGTCAAAATCTGACCTCCACTAGGTAATACCAAATATGAACATCTCATACCATTACTTAGTCCACTTGGTGTTGTCCGTTTTATACACACATTTCACATTCATCTTTATTAGACATGTGAGGTGATTATTCAATCAAAGCGGTTATAAACATCCATATAAAGAACGAGGAGAATGGATTACATTTCCTTTCAAATATGGGGGAAAGGGAAGAGGATTACATTGCTTTTATCCTTCAATAAAATAAATTCTAAAATATACATTCATCCATAACATAAGTTTAAACATCAAATACAAATGGTCTATTCGAGACCCAATAGATGATGAATTCCTCACCACTATAAGTGAGTCTATTCAATGTCTATTGAACCTCTATTCATACATTAATTTATTCATTCCTAGTGATGGTCCCTTACCATCAATGTGAGTCCTCCACCACCACTTCATGGCATCACACAATTACACTTCTATAATACAAACATTTATACATTATAAATCATACAAAGGTATAATATAAAATCATGGCATTTTAGCCTAGATTTGATAAATTCTATCGTAGCAATTCTACCTATTGCTTATTCTAGCGATATTCATATTAATTCATGACATTTCTAGCTGAAACATGGCATTCATGGCATATTCTAGCCTAATACAAGCAATTGAGATCAATCATAGCATCCAAGCGCAAAATGATAATTCTTACCTATTATGTGCTATTTCCTAGCATTCATCAAAGCAAATATAAGTTTGTCTTAGCATGATTGTAATCATGTGCTCCTAAATATGTTTTGAAGCATTCGCAAAAAAATTAAACTCCTAAGCATGATTTAATAAAGGAGGGACAATGGACTTACGTTGACACGCTTATCCATCTCGTAAAACAAACAAGGTTTAGAACAATTCATAACAACCCTAAATATGCTCTTAAGCATAAAATTAAACACTAAACATGCTTATTCTAAGCAAGAAAAATAAAAGAGAAGATAGGAGGGAGGAGAGCATTATGCTCTCAAGATATACCCTTTCTAGGTTTAGAGCAATAGAATGCTTGAAAACTTTAAACTAGAAAAGACTCCTTAAGTTGTCAAGCATGTCTGTAAGAGGAAGAAGAGAGAATTCTTCAGAATTCGATGTGTCCTACAAAGTGAGAAGGAGGGGGTTTATATAGTTGAATTTTGAAGTTGAAAATAGAAGCAAAAAACCAAAAAGGAAGGTTTCAATTGAAATTTTTCGAAAATAAACCACTAATAGTTGGGCTGCTATTGTTAGATATTCGACCGGCCATCAAACAGCCTAACGGCTATTGGATGACAACCGAGTAACTATCTGATAGATGGCTAATCATTGACTGACAATCGAGCAGTTGTTTAACAAATGGCCCACTGTTGGTCCATAGCCAGGCAGCTAATTACCTTAACCCCTCTTTGTTTTGCTACTTTGTACCGTAGTCCATTATGACCTTTGCTTGTTCTATCCCACATAACTTTTTGAATTCTTCTTTGATTTGAGATCTATAAATTCCTATGAAAACTAGACATTCGTAGCTTCCCAAGGGTATATGACTCATCATTAGATATCTCCTGGATTAATTTCTATGAATTTTTTAAATCATGTGTCAATTTCTTGAGACCTTTCACCAACTCTTTCTCACCCTTCTCTTCTTGGCCTTCAAGGGAATTTTGGTCATTTTCTTTGCTCAACATTCACCTTCATTTCATCATTGAGCCTAAAAAATTCCATTTCTATAGGATCAGATTGCTATTATCCATTTTTCTAACACAAAATTGGGTGGCAACTCCATTTTTCAGACATACTCATGACTTGTTTGTGTTCTCTTAAGTCTCAAAAGAGGTTTTGACATAGTGTCGTGGTCGCAAATGTTCTGGTGGGATGAAAGCCCTATTCGTAAGGGGTAAGGGAAAGGCCATGGTTTTATGACCCCCAAAAGTACATTGAGGGGAGAGTTTTCCCAAAAAAGGCTGATGAGAAATACCAAAGGACAAATTTTGAGTTGGCACAACAATTCACCTATCAATACGGGGTGATGTATCAAAAAATGGTGGATGGAATGTTGTTAAGGTGTAATAGACTAAGAAGACGCCAGAAGAGTAATGGAAAAAATCCATGGATGAACTTGTGGTTCTCATATGAATGGTGTGGCTCTTGCCAAGAAGAGCATATAGTAAGGTTCTTTTGACTAACCATAGAAATGGATTTTGTTAAGTTTATAAAAGCCTACTATCAAAGCCAGATTCATGGAAATTTGATCCGCAAACAACCAAAAGAATTTTAGCCAATGTCCTTGCCATGGCGATTTGATGTGTAGGGAATAAACATAATTGGAGAAATAAAACTAGTAGCTTCCAATAGACACTGATGTATAATTGTGGCTATTGATTACTTCTCTACGTAGGTAGAGGCTAAATCCTTTAGCAAGCTGGGTTGGAAACAAATGGCCAAATTCATTGAGAAGAACTTAATATGCAGATTTGGGGTATCGCATCATGTGGTGACAGACAATGGTGTTCAATTGTAGTCAGAGATAAGGGATTTGCTATACATGTACCAATTGAGCATCATAAGTCCTCACCATATAAGTAGTAGGCGAATGAAGTAGTAGAGACAATAAACAAGAATATAAGAAGATGTTGGCCAAAACTGTTCAAACAGTAAAGGAGTGGGCCACAAAATTACCATAGGTGTTATAGGGCTACTGAACTACTACCAAAAGCTCGACTGGAATGGCGCCCTTCTCTTTGGTATACAAAGTGGAAGCTATTTTGCCTATCGAGATCGAATTATAAGTGAGAGTCTTGACTCAGTTTGGAATATGTAAAGAGCAGTAGATAAAAGACAAAGGCAAGCAAATGGTTTTAATTAATGAAAAGAGGCTGGGTGCGCTACACCATATGCAACTATATCAAAATAGGATGGATCGAGCCTTTAACAAAAAGGTAAAAGAGAAAGCATTTTGGGAAGGAGAGTTGATGCTCAAACAAGCAAGGGCAATAACATTTGACCCAAGGGAAAAATTCAAGCCAAACTGGGAGGGACCGTTTCTAGTCAAGTGCAAAGAGCAAATTTGCCTTTTTACACTTATTGCTCAACCTTCTCTTGTATACGTCCAGATGACATCCCTAAGGAATTTCATCACTCTAAATTTGTTGTTCACCCTGGTGGTACCAAGATGTATAATGACTTATGTCGACAGTTTTAGTGGAAAGGAATGAAAAAGGATGTTATTGAATATACGTCCAGATGCCTTACTTGTTAACAAGTGAAGCCTAAGCATTAAAGGCCTGCAGGATTACTCCAACCACTTCCTATAGCAGAATGGAAATGGGACTACATCACCATGACTTTTGTTATTGGATTACCACGTTCTTCGAGAGAAAAAGATGCAATAGGGGCGATTGCAGATAGGTTAACAAAAATTATCACATTTTCTTCCTATCTGTACAACCGATTCGATGGATATTTTGAGTTGGCTATACATTAAAGAAATTGTAAGATTGCATGGAGTTCCCGTTTCAGTGGTGTCAGATAGAGATCCTAGATTTACAGCTCAATTTTGGCAAAGCCTTCAAAGAGCTATAGGTATGCAATTGTTATTTAGTATAGCTTTCCATCCTTAAACTGATGGTCAATCAGAGTGTAGTATTCAAATTTTGGAAGATATATTGTGGGCTTGTGTGATGGATTTTCAAGGTAATTGGGAGGATCATCTACCACTTGAAGAATTTGCATACAACAGCAGCTACCAATCAAGCATTGGAATGGCATCTTTTGAGGCACTCTATGGTAGGCCATGTAGGTCCCCTTTATGTTGGGTAAAAGTGGGAGAAGCTACCTCATGAGGACCTAAGCTTGTACGAGAGACAATAGAAAAGGTGAAGTTGATACACCAATGTTTACTTATAGCTCATAGTCGACAGAAAAGCTATGTAAAGAAAAGGAGACGACCGTTAGAAATCAAAGTGGGTGACCATGTGTTTTCAAAAGTGTCTCCACGTAAAGGCTTGATACGTTTTGGACAAAAAGGTAAACTAGCCCCACACTACATTGTCCTATTTGAAATTCTAAGGCGGGTTGGCGAAGTAGCTTATGAGCTAGCATTGCCACCACGATTATCGGGAATTTATAACACAGTTCATGTATCGATGCTAAGGAAGTATGAGCCTCACCCAACACATGTACTGGATTGGAGTGAGTTGGATACTCAACAAGATGTTCATATAAAGAGGTTCCTATTCAAATCTTGGACGCAAGAGTGCAAGTCCTACCTAGCAAGACCATTCTGTTAGTTAAGGTCTTGTGGAAGCATCATGGCGCTAAAGAGGCCACATGGGAGTTAGAGTCAGAGATACAAAGAAAGTATCCCGAGCTTTTGAATGCAAGAGGTAATTTCTTACTCATATTTTCAAATTTCGAGGACGAAATTTTTTTTTGGAGGCTAGGTTGTAGAATTCCAAAATATGTATCTCTGTGTGTGTGTGTGTGTGTGTGTATATTACAAATTTTAGAAACATTGCCTAAGGGTGGTATTTTAGTAATTTTATTTGAATTTGATGGGTCTTAGGCCATGAAATAGTTATAAAACCATCTTTAATAAATGAGGATTGGGTTGGATTATAGTTGTGGACTTGTGTTAGAATTTGGTAAGGATGAAATAGGCTTGGATTTGAAGTAAGTGGACTTAGGCCCATGGGTTAAGGCCTTGTATATATAAGAGATATTAGGGTTTCAAAAGCGGCGTTTTTTCTTTCATTTTTGTAATAGAAGAGGAGGGTGCTACGAGCTAAAGGGAGAGGGAAGGAACAAAAAAGAGAAGAAAAAAGAGAAAAAAAAGGGGAAGAAAAAGGGGAAAAAATAAAAGGGGCTTATAGGCTTGGAAACCAAGTAGGGATTTTATAACACTATACTTAAATCTTATTATTTATTTTTATTGTTTTAATTGATATAGGATAATACATGTGACTTATTGTTAAATTAATTGTTTGTTGCTTGGATGATGAATTATTTGTCAAATTATGTGCTTATGAAGTGAAGGACATGTTGTTCTTGATGGAAGTTGTAGTTCATGTGACTGTTCTATGTTCTTTGAGCTGCTGCATTTTTTTTATTATGATTTATATAATCTTTCTTTTGTTTAGGAAAATAGACATATGAAACTTTAAATTGCCACTAATTTCATTGAATTTGGATTTAAAATGAAATTTTGGTGAATTTTTTTTATTGGAGGTTGAAATCTAGAAATGATATTGTTCATCCGATAGACCTGAACATTTTCACAAATCTGTATCTGTTGAGACTAGTTTTGGGAAATCCCTTCTTTTTTTTTTTTGAAAAGTATACACATCAAGCTTTGTTTCAGCGCTGGTTTCACTAAATTTGGATTTGAAATGAAATTTTGGTGAATTTTTGAAAATGGAAGTCAAAATCTGGAAATTGCATTGTTCATCCGAGGGGCTTAGACGAGGGTGCTACGAGCTAAAGGGAGAGGGAAGGAAGAAAAAGAGAATAAAAAAAGAGAAGAAAAAAAGGGAATAAAACGGGGAAAAAATAAAATGGGTGTATAGGCTTGAAAACCATGTAGGGATATTTTAACACTATACTTAAATCTTATTATTTATTTTTGTTGTTTTAATTGATATGAGTTTGCAATACATAAGATTTATTGTTAAATTGATTGTTTGTTGTTTGGATGATGAATTATTTGTCAAATTATGTGCTTATAAAGTGAAGATGATGTTGTTCTTGACGGAAGTTGTAGTTCATGTGACTGTTCTATGTTCTTTGAGCTGCTACATTTTTTTGGATTGTGATTTATATAATTTCTCTTTTGTTTAGGAAAATAGACATATGAAACTTGCAATTGCCACTGATTTCATTGAATTGGATTTAAAATGAAATTTTGGTGAATTTGTTTTATTAGAGGTTGAAGTCTAGAAATGATACTGTTCATCCGACAAACCTAAACGTCTTCACAAATCTGTATCTGTTGAGACTAGTTTTGGGAAATCCCTTTTATTTTTTTAAAAAAAAGTATACATATCAAGCTTTGATTCAAAATTGGTTTCACTAAATTTGGAATTGAAATGAAATTTTGGTGAATTTTTGAAAATGGAAGTCAAAATCTAGAAATTGCATTGTTCATCCGAGGGGCTTAGATATTTTTACAAATTTGTATTCACTAGATGTTAATTCTGTAAAATTAGTATTTTTATCTTATAATAGATTTCATAAACTTTCATTTCCAAGTTGAATCACCTGAAAATCATTTTTGTTTTAAATTTTTTGGTGATTTTTCTAATTTGAGCTTGAAATCCTGGAAATTTCACTAGTTTAGTGACAGGTTTGGATTTTTCATAAAAACTGTATTTCCTTGGGACTTATTTTAAAAAGATTACATTTCATTTTCAATCTAGGCACTTGAATCTTTCATTTCAACTAGTCTCATTAAATTGGTTAAGTGTACAAACTATAGCAAATTTTCAAACTTAAAGATTAGCAACTGAATTGTGTACATATGGAATGAATAATAAGGTTGAAGCTTAGAAATAATTTCTCGGGGTGTGGAATTTGGAAATATGAAATTAGAAATTGTATTGAAAGGTTTATAAATGTTGGCGTTGGACCTTGGATGGTCGGTTTTGAATACGGATCCAAGGGGAATGCGGATAGGAAATTCTTAGTATTGGACCTTCGATGGGCCATTTTGGAAATAGATCCAAGGGGAACACAAATATGAACTTGAGATGTTAGACCTTGGACAGGCCGTTTGGATACGGGCCTAAGGGAAACATTAGATGAAAAATTTTAATTGTTAAGCGAATAAGTGATACATTGATGTATGAATGAGAATGATTGTATGACTTATTGTAATAGGTTGTGTAACTATGTAATTAAGTAACTGTTTGAATGCTTGTGATTTAGTGTAATGTTAGAATTTTTCCTATTGGGCTATATGCTCACCCATTCCCTCCATAGGTACACAAAAGGATATTTGTACAAGTGGTGTTCCAGAGCTTTCCTAGGGAGCCTGGACGTTTACATGCATGCGATGGCTTTAGGGAATGTTTTGACTTAGCCTAGACCGTGATAGGAAATTTTGTTATGTAATTAGCAACCTATGTACTAAGTTTATTTATCAGTGTATGTAAAAGTTTATCTTAAGCAAATAGCTAGATGTTGTAATGGGTTCATATGATATGTACAAATATATGTGTAAATTAGAAAATGCTCTTGGATGAAAAAAAAAGGAGAGATATTAATGATGTCTTTTTGTTATTTTCTTAGTTAATCACCCTTAAAGTCCCTAAATAAGAGATTTTAGGGCGTGACAAACTCATTGCTAGATTCTTTGTAGATTAATTTCTATGATTTTTCAAAGTCAGTTGTGTGAACAAGGCTTTCATCCCTTCAGAGCATTTGTGACCACAACACTGTGTCAAAGCCTCTTTCGAGACTTAAGGGAACACATATGAGCCATAGGCACGTCTGGAGAAAGGAGTCACCACTCAATTATTCAATTGGGAATGAACATGGGCAATCTGATCCCTCGCTTCGGGACCTAAACTACTCTCATCCCTTTAAAGATGGGTTAGGAAGTTAGATACAAGTCTTTCGACCCACCCAGATATAAATCTAGCCTCCACTTGGGAAATATCAAATAGGAATAACTCGTGTTATTACTTAGTCCACTTAGTGTTGTTCATTTATGCACACATTCTCATTTTTTATCTTCATTAAGCATATGAGGTGATTATTCAATCAATGACATTTATATATTCATACATAGAAAGAAAGAGGAGAAAAGATTACATTTTCATTAAACATGGGGGAAGAGAAGAGGATTACAACATTTGCTATTCAACAATGAAATAAAATATTCCATACATTCGTATATTTGAATATTTATTCTAAGTGATGGTCCCTCACCATCAATGAGTCTGCCACCACTTCATGGCATCACACAATTACACTTCTTAATAAATAAACATTCATACATGCATCAATAATAAAATCAAACAAAGCCATAATTTAATATCATGGCATTCTATCCTATATTTTGATAAATTCTATCATGGCAATTCTACCTTATTGGTTATTCTAGAATAATTCACATCATTTATCATGGCATTTCTAGCCTAACATGTTACTCATGGCGTATTCTAGCCTAAACACGGCATTTCTAGCCTAATTCATGGCATATTCTAACCTAATTCAAGCATCCAACATCAATCATGGCGTTCAAGGATAAAACAGTAATTCTTACTTATTCTACACTATTTCCTAGTATTCATCAAAACAAATGAGTTTTTCTATCATGATTCTAATCATGTACTCTTAAGTATGATTCTAAGCATTCTCAAAGAAAATAAATTTCTAAGCATGGTTCTAAAAAAGAAAGGATTGCGAACTTACCTCGATGCACGCTTATCCATATTAGAAAACAAATTGGGTTAGAACAATTCATAATAACCCTAAAATGCTTCTAAGCATAAAATAAAATTCTAAACATGCTTTTTCTAAGCAAGAAAAGTAAAAGAGAGAATAGGAGGGAGGAGAGAATTCTACTCTTAAGACGTACCCTTTTCAAATTTAGAGCAATAGAACGCTTAAAAAAAATATTTATACTAGAAAAGACTTCCTGAATTCTCGAGCGTGTCTTCAAAATGGAGAAGAGATGATTGCATTCGACAAGCGGTGTGAATCGCAAAGCGAAAGGAGGAGGGTTTATATAGGAGAGGGGTAAAGATGAAAAAGGAAAGTTTCTAAGCAAATTTTTGAAAATAAGCATCCAAGGGCCGGGTGGCCATCTCCAGACAGTCAGACTGCCATCTAATGGACGGCTAGCCATTGGCCAACAGCCAAGCGATTGTCTGGTGGCTGACCGGTCAATTTCTATTCGGCTCTTTCCTTTTTGTCATCCTTCAATGCAGCCCCTTCAGTCCTTCATCCCTTCAATCATGTATAACTTTTTTAGTTTAACTCTGATTCACTATCCATAAATTTCTACGAAAACTAGACATCTGTAGATTCGCAATAGTATATGATTCATCATCAGATTCCTTCTGGATGGGTTTCTGTGATTTTTTAAAGTCATATGTTAGTTTTCAAGGCTCTTCACCAACTTTTTCTTACCCTTCTCTTCCTGACTCTCAAGGGCATTTTAGTCATTTTCTTTGCTTGACATTCATCTTCATTTTATCATCAAGCCTCAAAAATTCAGTGTCTACAGCTTTCCCCCTACTTTGGAGAGGTTTGTGAGACACAAGTCGACAAAAGTACTCTTGCTTCATCTTTCTTTCTTCCGTCTCAACATCCTCAGCTTTTCTTATGTAATAATTTTTTTTTTATGCTCTAACTTTTGCCTAAACCGCCTATTTCTGGGTTTTCAACTTAGTGAGCTTGCCCGAACTTTTATCTGAGTCGTCCTTTTTGGGTTTTCAACTCAGTGGACTTTTCTTTTTTATCAGATTTGGTTACAAGAGAGATTATCTATTCTTGCCCCTCTTGAAGGAGACATTTCCCGTTATAGCCCTCGGCTTCATACGAGGAGGAGACTTAAGAGACATTCTTCTTAGATTGACTAGTTTCGAGTCATTCCTGTTACTCAGATTTGCTAGCACTGTCCATGGTGGAGGCTAGAGCATGTAACCATAGGGATATATATTGTATGTGTGCCTCTAGCGGGTTTTACCCACAATTCCTTTTATAATCCTGCCAAGCTACGTCGATAGTATGGTCAGAAGCAAAGGATTGTGGATTCACCAACTGTTTTCGATCCTGGGAGACTATTTACTCGTTATCTAGAGCGTGTGAGAGATTCTTGGGCACATCACACCATTGAGAGGAATCTATTCCATGATCTTGATTTTGAGACTGACGACCGATACAAGGATTGGGTGAACTTTCAAGCTTCCATTCCTGACCTTGTTCTTCGAGCTAGGCACTGCTATGAGCGATACAATGAGTCTATTTGTAGTCCATCAAAGAGGCAAAAACGACATTGTTAGTTCCTTGATTGACTTACATGTTCGATGTTTCCTTTCTGTTGTTATGCAAAATAATAATACATTTCAAAAGACATATTGTTCCAAACAGTTCATTTCATTAATAAAAGTACAATCTTTGTTCTTCGAACAATATGTGCGCAATGATACAACTCTTGTCATTAATCAGCCATTTGTGGTTTACTAATTAATTATTTTTCCTCTCACTTTCTTCTTTTTTTTTATACGTAATATTTCTTCAGCCTGTCCATGTCAATGGGCTCAGTGAACTCATTCCCTTCCATATATGATAAAATGATGGCTCCGCCGAAATGACCTTCATCACAACAAATGGACCCTCCTAGTTGGGTTTAAACTTTCCACTTAGATCCAATATAACTAGTCTAGCTTGCTTGAGCACCAATTCTCCTTCTTTGAACTTCCTTGCCTTTATTCTTTTGTCATCAATCAAGCAACCCGTTTCTGGTATAGTTGCATGTGATACCTGGCCTTCATTCTTTTCTCATCGATCAAGGCCAATTGTTCATATCTATTATGAATCCACTCTTCTTTAGGAACTTCTGCTTTAATCAAAACTTTCGCTGATTTAATTTCTATCTCAATTAGCAAAACTGCTTCTGAACCATATACCAACAAGAATGGCATCACGCAGGTCGAACTTTTGAATGTCGTTCTATAACCTCATAACACAAACAGTAACTTCTCTACTCAATCTTTATATGTCTGTACCACCTTGGCCAACATCTTCTTAACGCTCTTATTAGCCGCTTATACCGTCCTATTGGCTTATGGCTGGTATTGAGATGGCTTATGGCATTCGATTCCGTACTTCTTGAACAAAGCCCTAGTCTTGGCCTAAAAGTGAGCCCTATTGTCAGTCATGGCATGGTTTGGTATCCCAAATTTGCATATGATGTTCTTCTTAATGAACTTAACCATTTTCTTTGCCCCTAACTTAGTATAGGACTCAGCTTCTATCCATTTGGTGAAGTAGTTGATTGCCACCACCACATATCGATGTCCATTAGAGGCCGACGACTTTATTTCGCCTATAATATTGATGCCTCATATAGCAAAAGGCCATAGTGCAGTCATCCCTTGTAGTTCTAAGGGTGGTTGATGGATCAAGTTTTTGTTAATTTAGCAGTAGTGACACTTCTTCTTGTCCATAGTTAGATAGTAAAATCCTTGCCTCGTGATCTTCTTAGCAAGCACTAGCCCATTCATTTGTGGCCCACATACACCACTATGGATTTCTTCCATAAGTCTCCTTGCTTCCTTCTCATCCACACACCTTAGTTGCATTCCTTCTGGCATTCTCTTGTACATCATCCCCTGATGACAAGTAAATTTTTGGACTAGCTTATGTAATATAGCCCTATCCGTCTCATTGGCCTTCTCAGGCAAACTCCTCTTTTCTAGATATTTCTTTAAGTCGTAGAATCATGGCTTTTTAACCACTTTGATCTCTGTTACATAAGGTTCCATATAACAAGCAACCCATGCTTGTGATATCACTATTGGTCTCACTAATAATTCTTGCATGTTTGCCCATATTGGTACCAACAAATCCAATGTGTCAGCCATTTGATTCTCACTTCTAAGAAGATGGGTAAAGGTGCACTGCTTGAACCTACTAATCAATCTTCTAATGTGTTCAAAGTAAGGTTTTAGCTTCCCTTCTCATAGATCCCATCTTTATTGGCTTGAGAGATGGCCAATTTTCAATCTCCTAACACTTCAACTTCGTCAATATCCATGGCAATCACAACTTCCAGACCAAAGGCACAGGCCTCGTATTCGGCCATATTGTTTCTGACTCTGAGTTCCAACTTCTTGGCAAACGAGATGACTTCTTTAGTCGGTGATATTAGAATAACTCCTATTCTAGCACCATTACGATTAACAGCTCCATTAAAGAACATTCTCCATCGTACTGTTGAGATTACCCCCAGATGTTCATCTGGGAATTCCAACTCCCATGTTTCATTGTCATCAATCAGGTTCATGCCCAAGAATTCTGCTACTATTCTTCCTTTCGTCACCTTCTTACTAACATATTCAATGTCGAATTCTGATAACTGTACTAGCCATTTTGCTAGCTTGCTCACCAATGCTGGTCCCTCATAAAGATACTTTATCGGATCCTCCCTCGAGACAGCCTTAATTTTGTAGACTGAAAATAGTGTCTCAATATCTTTGAGAGCCAGACCATGGCTAAACAGGTTTTCTCCACATAGCTATACTTCTTCTCATATGGTAGCAACTTCTTACTAAGATAATAGATGGCATGCTCTACACCCTTCTCATCTTCTTGCGCCAGCATAGCAACAATAGCCTCCTCCTCAAAAAGCTAAGTAAAGAATTAAATTCTTCCCAGGCTTTGGCAGTCTCAAAACTAGTGGGTTTTGCAAGTACTTATTAATTCTTTCAAATGCTTCTTGGCACTGATCATTCTATTCTACCTTCTGATTCTTTGTCAAAACCAAAAGATCGATGCACAAACGGTGCACAAACGGTTGTTAGTTTAGCGATAAATCGACTAACGTACTCAATCTTCCCTAGAAACCCTCGAACTTCGTTTTCGATCTTAGGTGACGGCACCTCCGTAATGGCCTTCACCTTCTCTGGTTCTACTTCTATCCCTTTCTTGCCAACTATAAACCACGGCAACTTCCTTGAGGTAACTTTGAAGACACACTTTTTTGGATTTAACCGTAGCTTGTATTTCTTCACCCTTTCTAGGAATCTATCCAATGCTTCAAAGTGACCCTCTCGAGCTCTAGACTTCACCATCATGTCATCCACATAAACTTCTATCTCCTTATGCATCACATTATGGAATGGCGTTGTTACCATTCATTAGTAAGTAGCCCCTATGATGCATTCGAAGCTAGCAAGTATACTAGTCTAAAAAGTAATAAAGTGATGAGCGAGATACCGTTCCCACGAGGATTATTTCTCATTAAATTTGCTATTAGATAGCAACAATAGAATAAATAGGGTTTTTTTTTATTGATTAACTAAATGAAATATGAATGCAAATGAAGAATAACACAACACAAAGTTAAATGGAGTGAGAAATAATCAATGAGAAAAACTTCTGTAAGGGATTATTCTCTACCACAAGATATGAATTTGTGAATTAACTATAGAGTTGTCATCCAATTGCAACATTGAAATTATCAACTATAGATAACAACAAACTCTATTACCCTAATCTTTTCTTACTTTGTCATTAAATAAAACAAGCTTTTTATTTAATCTCTATCCATTAAACAACTAGAATAAGCTCTCTAAATTTAATTCAATGGAAGCACTACGATAAGAAAGATAGGTTAATCTAAGCAATAAACACACAAGTTCGGATTATTTGACTTAAGTTATATTTTCCAATTCTAATCTCCGATCACAATTTTGCTACTAACGATTAGAAATTCTAGACAATTACGAATCAAGATTTCTACTCTAGCAATAGACAACAGCCATATTCTATTTAGTTGGCCACCCAAAAAAAATAAGCAAGCAATCATAAGCATTGAATATAAGAAAATACAAGCAACTTCAATTAGAGAATCGAATAACAATTTCTTGAACAATCAACTCACAAAAACTATATCTAGGCTTTGAAATCACCCTCAACCAAATCAGATTTAGTTACATATGTTCAAACACAACATAAATACAATATAACATAGAGACATTCCAGAAAATGAAAAGGAAAGGAAACACTTAACAAATCCCTTGAAAATCTCTTCCGTAGATGAATCTTCTTAGGATTGTAGTTCCTCCTCTTTCCAATCCCTTCTTTCTCCTTCAAGAACTTTAAGGGATGAGAGAAATCAAGATAGGCAGCCCCTAACTCGTTCTCCCCACTTCTTGTTATCAAAATAAAATCCTAAAATATGTTTATATACTCTGCTACAGTGCCTTAAATAATAACATGCTACAGTGATTTATAAAATTATAATTCTACACTACTCACACCATTTTTATCATAACTTATGGTACACCATATGGATTCATGAACTGTAAATTTATCTAGAAACTAGACTTCTAGAGCATTCCAATGGTATATAACACATCATTTAGTTCATTGTACATCAATACAATTACATCCAAGAAGTTGGTTGACTAGCAGCGGTGAAAATGAAGGGTTATACTCTAATTTGGTGCAAGCTCCTCCAAAACTCTTACAAATATCAAAACCACACAAAAACATAAAAATACCGAGGAACATAGCAAAGAAACATAGACGATTTGATATGAAAATAATATATAAATAGACACATATCAAATTCCCCTGCACCTGGACTTTGCTAGTCCTTGAGCAACTAAGATGATACAAAAATAAAACTATATCTAAACAGAATCACAAAACAAAACAAAAAAAAAGTGAAAACAAGATACAAGGCACTTCAAACAATAGTAAATAAACAAACTAAAAATTTATTTAGGTAGAATGTGTTTCAAGGGTTAAAGAAACCCTATATTATGTTATTCTCAATTTTTCCACAATTTTTTTTTATTGAACCAGATAGAGACAAAAACACATAACAACTCTAAATTAAATAAAACTAAACTTACTCATAAAATAACGAAATCCAATAGTCAGTAAACAAAAACAAGTTAGTTAGAATGGGTCTTAAAAGTTTAGAAGTTAGCCTCCTTATTTAGCCATTCTGGATTGAAGATATCTAGAATGCATTTTAAGAGAACTTGAACATTTTAAGCCACCACTCTAAAAGGCAAGATTAGAAAATATGACCTGGGGTGAAAGTCAAAAGAAATAACCTGAAAATTCTCAAATAAACACAATAAAAAGAAAGCAAGCAAAAGTGAAGCAAACCAGAAAATAAAGATTACAGATGGAGCGTCGAATCTAGTTTACGCCTCTTACTGCCTTCCATAAACCAATCTATCCGAGTTGTTGCTAGATCAGGTGAATGGATGAATTCTTCTAGTTTGTCAATCAACTCCTCTGCAGTTGAAGCTATAACCAGGATTCGCCTTGCCGACTGTGGGATGAAGTTCTGTTCTACAGCTTGATCAAGAAAAGACAACAAACCATTAAAAAAGTTATTAAGATTTAACAAACCCATGGGCTTTCGGTGGATGTTTAGTTGTGCTCAAGAGGAGATTTGAAATATTTCCTCTAATGTACCATAACCACCCGGCAAAGCTATAAATGAATCAAAGTTAGAAAGCATATGTGCAATACAATCATACATACTTGAGACCTGTAACTCTTCCCCCATTGTGTTGCCTATGATATGTCATACAGCTAATGGTTTAGGGATAATGCCGAGAACTTGACTCCCTCATAAGGTTGCAGCTATTGACACAAACCCCATTAACCCAGGGGTACCCCCTCCATAAACCAAATGAATATGCCTTTCAACTAATACCTTACCAAGATTAAGAGTTGCTGCTGTAAACTCTCTATCTTTACCAAATTGAGATCCATAAAATACACATATATTTCAGAATCACTGAATTGGTGTTTTGTCCGTTTCTACATGTGACCTAACCATGTTTAAGACAATGATACACGTTAAGTGTTGTGTTTTTCAAGGCAAAAGATGTTATAATAATGACAGCTGAAAAAAATGGAGAATGGATGGATACACACGAAATGCTCTTAGATTTGACACATAGGGACATAATTTAGGTGAGGGTTGCTCAATACATATTTCTTGCCCCAAGATTTGAAAAATTGAGATATGCTTTCGGCGGGGGTTGACAATACCCCAACACTTGTCTCCCACATGTGCTTATGTTATGGGTAGTCATATGGTTTGTCAAAAAGAAAACTTGAGATTAAAACAAACAAAATTAACAAACAACAACACAAAGATAACAATAATAATTAAATCAAACAAAACAAGAAAAATAAATTTCAACAATATTAACACACATTCAAATATATAAGTAGTTGTGATTGTGGCTCACATCTTCCTCTGGTTTTACGCCCAGTAACGGCTGAAATGCCTTCTATGAGTCGGGGATTTGCTTCCCATCCAGTTTTCTTATAAACTAGCAAACAAGGTCATTTTTAGTCAGATTCCCTAGACTATAACGCTGCAGTTTACCATAAAATTGTGTTCATACATTAAGCAATTCACGGTGAACAAGTCCACAAAAGTTAGTAAAATATTATCCAGAGACTCATGACTCAGACCGTTCTTAATGAACGAAAGTTTATCTTCCCTTTTCCTGGCCATAAAACCTAATGACCAATAACTCTAGTTACAATTCCATCGAGCACATTTATAACAAACTTGTAACCTCTTTACTCTTCGCCTTTTGACATAATAGCTCCTCCCTAGACCAGGCATGTATACTGTGATATTAATATCAGTCTCACCGGACAATCTTACCTTGGCTTCCATAAGCCATCGATATTGACAGGCTTTTTTAGGAGCATCAACATCCAAAGTCTAGTCATCCGTACTTTATAAATTTTGAACACAACATTTTGAGAAAGTGAAGGGAAATATTTATGAAGGTTTAACAGAAAGATATCGATATCCATTGAAGAGAAGAAAAGAAAAGATATTATCGATAATACGTTTGAGTTTGCTCTTCTCCAAGATATGCACACTTCAACCCTTCAGGCGATGGCTTTAGTTCCCATTTGGGTGTTTCCTCAATCTATTTCACAAATGAGCGCAAAGCATGGAATAATCAAATTAAAAAAAATAAAATAAAGACACATAAAAGAAACAAAAACATAATAGCAAACAATAATCGAAAATGAACAACAAAGCAAATGAGACATATGGCAAAGAGAGATAAAACCTGATCAATTATGATGCATAGAGCCTGACACATCCAAAAAAGGATTGTCTCCCAAGTATAGGAGTGTCGAAGTAATAATCCCGGTGAGACCGAGGTCGATCCACGAGAAAGGGGATTTTAGCGTTACAAATTATAAGATAAGCAAACGTGATATGGATGATTCGAAGAGATAGCAAGATAATATCAACAAATATGAGTAAAGAACAAGTTCTTAAACAATAAATAAGAATAATTAGAATACAAGAGAAATTAACACAATAATAATGAAATCTAAGGTTAGGGGTTCCGCCCTTGATATTTCAAATAAGGATAAACAACCCGTTTTAGTTATATGAATTATATTTGCTTCGTTACCAATATTTATACCACCTTTTGTAAATGGGTTCAAGCATCCAATGTGCTAATCACCATATGTCTACAACAAATCAAGGTTCTTAACTAGATTCGTGTCGGTAAGGAAGAACCATACATCATCTAGAAAGGATCCAAGCATTTGATATGCCAAGGATTGTCGACAATGGATCAAGACCTCCACTTTACGAGTGGTGTCAAGATTGATTAAGAAATTAAATATAAATCATATTGAATAAACATTATAAGATTAAGATTATTAAGCACACAATTATAGATACATCCAAAACACAAACATTATAATGTATTAGAAGAACATTATAATAGAAAGAAAATAAAATGTAAGAAAAAGGAAATTCATTAATAACATAAACATTATAAGATAAAATACAAGATCCTAGCCAAAGCCAAAATGTTCCAGCCAAGGCCAAGATGCCCTCATGGGTCACAAGACACCTCTATTTATAGATACATCCAGGGGCAAACTTGTCAAATTATAAGGACATAATTGTCAAATATTAGTTGTAAATATCTTTGACAATTGGGATCATTAGGCACCGACTTTGACCATCAATTTTGACATTGAAATATTACGAATTTTAATCACATGTCTTCATCAAAGTTGTAGATATTTCTCTCAGCTTTCTAGAACATATTGATTTGCGTATTTTGAGAGATACGGTCCAAATACTGAGGCCTGGTCAGACTGGGCCGAGACTGTAGATGGGTTCACTTCAAGCCCAATTTTGGCCTACTAAGAGCCCGAATTTGATGATGCTTGTGCAATGCAATCTTGTAGACAATTGAATCAGCTTTCCAAAACATTAACAATTGCACCATTTGGATCTATAAATAGAGAGTTATGCCCATTTTACCGAACCTGTAACAAAACCAAAATTAAGAGGAAGTTAATTCCAAAGATGCAAAGACTACAAATAAGCTTAAGTTGAGGAATTTAATGAAACTATTAATGCAATATGATGAACTAAGCTCTTATTAAACATACATATTTGAGTGTTCATCACACCCCCCAACTAGCTTATTGCTAGTCCCTAGCAATTAAAGCGTTATTATTTAGAAGTGATTTATAGAATTTTACATCCAAGGTGGTCATTATTGCACTCTCCTTGATTTTATCCAAATAAACAAACTCTCAACCTTTTTTTTTTATTTTTATTACTCATGTACCTTTCAGTCAAGATATCAATAAACCTTCTTTTTATGCTCAGTCGACACATGACTATGGGGCTTATTAGAAAGAAGCCATATCGGTTCTAATATTTGTTAAGGCTAACAACCTTAAGTAGGGGGTATTCATTCATTTTATATATATTTTTTCTTTCTTTTTCTTTTCTTTTTTTTTTGAAAGAATGCATCTTTAACCCATGTAGCGAGCCTTAGGCTAATGACTCCCAGATCAGTTGGCCTTAGGGCATTAGGTGTTAAGACACCCCTACGAGCTTAACGACTCGGGTTGCCGATGCTTTATTTTGCTTAGAAACTTGTGGATAGTGCAATGTTCAATCCCATTAAGCTTTCTCCTTAATCCATGTAGCGAGCTTTGGGCCAATAGCTCCCAAACTAGTTGGTCTTAGGGTATTAGGTGTTAAGGCACTCCTCGGGCTTAATTGCTCGAATTAAGGAGGCTACGAGACCAAACTTATCCACAATTGCTATTTTTTTCTTTTTTTTTACTTTTTTTTTAACTTTCCCCTTCCTTTTTGTTGTTATCCAAAACAAAAGAACTCAAATATTACAACATTTCATTTTGCCACCCACAATCATGCATCAAGGTATGTGTGTGTGTGTGAAGAAAGGTTCATGAATACTTGCTTAATGAGTACATAAGCACACAAATTTTTTTTTTTTTTAATGATAAGGTTGTGAGAGTTCATAGATTTGAATAATTCAAAGTGAAATGAATAAGACTTCCTTGTTATAAAATTCAAAAATCAAGTCTAAATAATATCAAGTTAGCTAAAATGAGTTCATAAGATCAAAATAAAATGACAAATGGGTTAGAATGGGTTTCAAGAGTTCAAACTGGCCCTCCATACTCTGCCATTCCTGACCCAGAATGCATCTCAAGAGGATTTGAACTCCTAACACCGCACTCTGAATCTAATTACTAACTCGCTTTTTTTTTTTGTAAAAAAAAAAATTTCAAGACACACTTATGTCTACTATCCTTCCCCCCAACCAAATGAAACATTGTCCTCAATGTTTAAATGTAGAGAGATAAAGTATAGAGACATTACCTGAAGCTTCTGTTATTAAAGAGAGATTACCTGAAAGACTCATAAAATAACATGCTAAAAATAAAATAAAAGACAAAAAAAATTACAAACGGAGATTCAGATCCAATTTGCACTTTTTGTTTTGCCCTCCTGCCCAATTAATTTGAGTACTAGCTGGGTCAGGTTCATACTCAACTTCTTGTAATTTGTCAAGTAACTCACTAGCAGAAGTGGCAGAAACAAGGATCTGTCTCGCCCAATGTGGGATAAAATTTTGTTCTACAGCTGCATCAACAAAACTTATTAAAGGATCAAAGAAATTGTTAACATTCAACAAACCTATGGGTTTTTGATGGAGGTTCAGTTGCGCCCAAGAGGCAATTTGAAAAATTTCTTCAAAAGTACCAAAGCCACCTGGTAAAGCAATAAAGGCATCTGAATTGATGAGCATATGTGCCATGCGTTCATGCATAGAGGAGACCTGTAACTCCTTCCCAACCGTTTTTCCAACAATGCTTTCTACAGCCAAAGCTTTAGGAATAACTCCTAACACTTGACTACCTCCTACATGTGCAGCTGTTGATACGCAACCCATTAACCGAGGCTACCTCCCCCATAAACCACATGAATCTTTCTTTCAGCCAGTAGCCTACCAAGATAGTTTGCTACTTCTACAAACTCCTCACTTTTACCCGGTCGAGATCCGCAGAATACACATATCCTTTGGATTCGACGTTGTGAAGTTCCCTCCATGTCTATGCAACTCTCTAACTATGTGTGAAGAAGAGAACAAGACATGTGGTATTTATAGAGTGCAAAAAGGTATGCTAATGATGATATCTATCTAGGTAGCTCGATTGTTTGTTGAAAAAGTTGACAATAATGCACAAAAATTCAAAAGATGATGAAATAAGACACCATAAGTCAAACAAAAGATACAAATTCAAAAATGACAGCTATGAGGTATTAAAATTCAAAAATGATGGCACGCATGCATATGTACAGGTAGTTGTGACTGTGGCTCACATCTTCCTCTGGTTTTACGTCCAGAAACGGCTTAAACACCTTCTATGAGTTGGGGATATGCTTCCCATCCAGTTTTCTTATAAACTGGCAAACAGGGTCGTTTTGAGTCAGATTCCCAAGACTATGAAGAAAATGAGAGAGAAGAAAAGAAAATTGATGCAAGGTGAGCAACAGTTTTTAGGGAACTGAAAAACCGACTTTAAAAGCCACGGAGTACCGTATCCGCCACTTGACCGGGAAATAAAATAAAAACACACAACTGCATAAAATAAAGTGAAAACAAACTATAAATGAAAAAAAATGCAAATATGGCACAAACAGATGAAATTTGATCAATCGCGATAAAAAAAGGCCAAAAGAGGAATCTCTTCGAAAGTAATTTACCACGGTCAAAAATGTGCCATTGAGGTGGTACCTTTCTTTTTCCTTTAATTGTAAGAATGGAAGAGATTACCACTAGTTGAATTTGTTTGTCCTTGAGGCATGCATTCTTGAGTGTGGATGTTTCTTCTTGCCTTTGTTCAAAACATGGCTTCCAACTCTTAATCTCTTTCACCTGTATAAAATCAAGTAATGAGAATTCTTTAGAAGCAATGGGCACTAGATGCATACTTGGTTCAAATGAAATGGTTAACCCAATTTCTGAAGGACTTGAAAAATTTTCATTTTGGATATAGTCTTCCACGTTAATCTTATTAGCTTCCTCACATTCATCATGCTTGAAAAATTCATTATTGTCAAAATTTTGGTTGTGTTCCTTTGCATGATGACATGAGGGCATAAATGAGGATTCGATCTCTTCCTTGTTAGGTGTAGGTTTATTAACCTCTTTCTTACCCTTTAAGATTGATTCATCATCTATCTCATGAGGGTTAAGAGTATGTTCTTTATCAACCTTACCATCGTGAAGAGTACTGACCGAATCTTCATCTAGATGTTGGCCACTTGGATTACTCACATGTGGATTGATGGAGTTTGGCTCTAGTTGAGATGGAAACTGACCTGTCTCATGAGTATTAAGTGCAAATGCAAGTATTTCGAGAGCATCATTCAAGTTTGCCATAGTTTGAGCAACTTGATATTAAAATCCTCTTGCTTTGCAATGAATGAATTCAATGTTTCTTCGAGATCCTCATAAGATGCATGATCATGAGATTTTTGAAAATTTTGAAATGACTGAAAGGGAGGTTGATAAGATTGTGCATGATTATCATTCCTCCAATCAAAATTCACGTGATTTTTTCATCCAAAATTTTGTGAGTAAGGATTAGGATTTGACCTTTGGAAAGTGTTTAAAACATTGGTTTGCTCATGGAGACTTTTTCTAAAGGTAGGCACCTTTGGGTAATCATCCGTTGGATGATCACTAGAATTACAAGTGTGACAAACAATTTCTTGCATAGACCACATTTTTAAATCCTCGACTTTTTTAGCTAGGGATGTAAATTTAGCATGATGATCATGATTCTCCCTAATGTTATAAATGCCTCTACTAGATGTTCTTGGCACCTCATAGGTGTCAACAGTATTCCAATTTTGGGCATTTTTCGCTAGTAAGTCTAGGAAATCCATAGCTTCATCTGGGTATTTATCTTCAAATTGTCCATCACACAATAATTCTATCATTTGCCTAGCTTGATGTGTAAGACCTTCATAGAAAATTAAAACTAGTTCCCATGTTTCCAAACCATGATGAGGACAAGTATTAAGCAATGCTTTATACCTATCCCAACATTGGTAAAAGGTCTCTCCTTGTTTTTGAGTGAAATTGATGATTTGATTTTTGAGAGAATTTGTTCTATAGGGAGGAAAGAATTCTTTAAGAAATTGTTGTTGCATTTCATCCCATGAGCTAATGGATCTTGACCTAAGATTTTGTAGCCATGTCTTAGCTTTATCTTTTAGAGAAAAAGGAAAAAGCTTTAATCTCAAGATATTTATGCTACAATTTAGGTCACTATAAGCGTTACAAAACTCTTCAAATTCTCTCAAGTGCAAAAATGGGTTTTCAACATCTAGGCCATGAAAGTGGGGTAAGAATTGAATGAAATCCGATTCATGGTCGAAGTATAATGCATCATGAGGGAAGACTATGCATGATTGTGCACAAGTTCTCCTAAGATTTATGGAGTCCATTAATGTTCTTGGTTGGGCATGAGCATGATTTTTTTTTTTTTTAGACAAGATGAGTGGCTGCTAACAATTCTAACAATTAATGCAAAGAGAAAGAAAAGATGAACACATGCAAGAAAAAATAAAAATAGAAATGGGGAGAGAAGAGATAAACGTATGCAAGAAAAATAAAATAGAAATGGGAAAAGAAAATACTTACAAGTTTGTACGCCAAATTTTACCTTCCCCGGCAACGGCGTTAAAAACTTGACACATCCGAAAAAGGATTGTCTCCCAAGTATAGGAGTGTCGAAGTAATAATCCCGGTGAGACCGAGGTCGATCCACGAGAAAGGGGATTTTAGCGTTACAAATTATAAGATAAGCAAACGTGATATGGATGATTCGAAGAGATAGCAAGATAATATCAACAAATATGAGTAAAGAACAAGTTCTTAAACAATAAATAAGAATAATTAGAATACAAGAGAAATTAACACAATAATAATGAAAGCTAAGGTTAGGGGATCCGCCTTGATATTTCAAATAAGGATAAACAACCCGTTTTAGTTATATGAATTATATTTGCTTCGTTACCAATATTTATACCACTTCTTGTAAATGGGTTCAAGCATCCAATGTGCCAATCACCATATGTCTACAACAAATCAAGGTTCCTAACTAGATTCGTGTCGGTAAGGAAGAACCATACATCATCTAGAAAGGATCCAAGCATTTGATGTGCCAAGGATTGTCGACAATGGATCAAGACCTCCACTTTACGAGTGGTGTCAAGATTGATTAAGAAATTAAATATAAATCATATTGAATAAACATTATAAGATTAAGATTATTAAGCACATATTAAGGGTTAGAGAATCCTTATTCTCATATCAAGGGTTTCACCCTTTCACCTTAGCAAAAGAGAAATTAGAAGAACATTATAATAGAAAGAAAATAAAATGTAAGAAAAAGGAAATTCATTAATAACATAAACACACAAAACACAATACAAGATCCTAGCCAAAGCCAAAATGTTCCAGCCAAGGCCAAGATGCCCTAATGGGTCACAAGGCACCTCTATTTATAGATACATCCAGGGGTAAACTTGTCAAATTACAAGGACATAATTGTCAAATATTAATTGTAAATATCTTTGACAATTGGGATCATTAGGCACCGACTTTGACCATCAATTTTGACATTGAAATATTGCAAATTTTAATCACATGTCTTCATCAAAGTTGTAGATATTTCTCTCAGCTTTCTAGAACATATTGATTTGCGTATTTTGAGAGATACGGTCCAAATACTGGGCCTGGTCAGACTGGGCCGAGACTGTAGATGGGTTCACTTCAAGCCCAATTTTGGTCTACTAAGAGCCCGAATTTGATGATGCTTGTGAAATGTAATCTTGTAGACAATTGAATCAGCTTTCCAAAACATTAAGAATTGCATCATTCTGATCTATAAATAGAGAGTTATGCCCATTTTACCGAACCTATGACAAAACCAAAATTAAGAGGAAGTTAATTCCAAAGATGCAAAGACTACAAATAAGCTTAAGTTGAGGAATTTAATGACACTATTGATGCAATATGATGAACTAAGCTCTTATTAAACATACATATTTGAGTGTTCATCAGAGCCCACGAGAGGAATCTCCTTAAGCCACAAAAATTGATCATTACTACCTTCTTTTCTTTTTTTTTTCAAAAACGTTGGGTTGCCTCCTAATAAGCTCTTAGTTTAACATCCTCAGCTTGACGTTAGCTACCCTTACCCATCAAGATAAGTTAGCTCCTAGAGTAGTACCTCCTTAATGTCTTGCATCACTTAATTTTCATAGTAAGGCTTCAATCTGTGTCCATTCAGCTTGAATACTTTGCCTGTTTTTAAGCTCTTGATTTCCACTACACCATGAGAAAAGATATCAGTAATAACAAAGGGTCCAACCCATCGAGAATGTAATTTACTTGGAAATAACTTGAGGCGAGAATGAAATAAAAGGACTTTTTGTCCTACTTCAAAATTCTTCCTAGAGATCATCTGATAATAAAATGTCTTAGTTCTCTCCTTGTAAATTTTTGAATTCTCATAGGCATCATCATTTCTAAGTTCTTCCAATTCTTGCAGTTGAAGCTTCCTTTGTTCACCAGTAGCATCCATCTCCATGTTACAAAGCTTTACTGCCCACCATGCTTTGTGTTCAAACTCTAATTGAATGTGACATCGCTTACCATTGACTAACCTACCAATAGGTGTCTTGTAAGTAGTCTGGTATGCCTATAGTGCATCATCAAGTAGTAGGCTCCAATCTTTTATGTTCGGATTCATTGTCTTCTTGAGGATAGACTTGACTTCTGAATTTGAAGCTTCAACTTGACCACTAGTTTGTGGATGATATGCAGTAGACACCCTATGAGTGATGTGGTAATTTTTGAGTAAGGCTCAAATGATCTGTTGTAGAATTGTGTTCCTCTATCGCGAATTATGGTTCTTGGTGTTCCAAATCTTGCAAAAATGTTAGATTTCACAAAATCTACAACAACTTTAGAATTATTAGTTATCATAGCTTTTGCTTCCACCCATTTAGAAACATAATCCACAGCAAGTATAATGTACACATTACTAAAAGATAAAGAAAAAGGACCCATGAAATCAGTACCCCACACATCAAAAATTTCAACAAAAAGTATAGAGGTTTGTGGCATTTGATTTTTTGCACTTAAATTACCTATCCTTTGGCAACGATCACAAAGAGATATGCATCCTTGAACAATTATGGCTCAATCAAGAACTTTGAGGGTTGTTAGTTTTGGTCCAAAGTGACCTCCACATGCATAAGAATGACGAAAGGCTAAAATTGAATTAAATTTAGATTCAAAAATGCATCTTCTTATCACTTGGACAAAACAATGCTTCCATAAGTATCAATTATTCCATATGTAGTGCTTGGCAATCTTTTTGATCTTGTCTCTTTAAGCTCGAATCAAGTCATCTGGTAGCTTTTTGGTAACTAAGTAATTGACAATATCTACATACCAAAGGGCTACTACACTGAGAGACAATAATTGTTCATCCGAAAAGCTTTCTTGTAATGGTAGTGCATCCTCATCATGGACAAGGCGACTAAGATGTTTTGCAACTAAGTTTTCACTTCCCCTCTTATCTTTGATCTCCAACTCAAATTCTTGTAAGAGGAGTGTCCACCTGAGAAGCCTTGGTTTAGCATCTTTCTTTGTGAGCAAGTATCTCAAGGCTGCATGATCAGAATAAACAATTATTTTAGTACCAATAAAAAAAGAATGAAACTTTTCTAAAGCAAAAATAACCGCTAACAGCTCTTTCTCAATGGTAGAATAAATAAGCTGAGCATCATTTAAAGTCCAAGATGTATAGTAAATGGCATGTGGAATTTTGCCAATTCGTTCACCCAAGACAGCACCCACAGCATAGTCACTTGTATTGCACATGATCTCGAATGGATGATCCCAATTTGGAGATTGGATAATTGAAGCTGAAGTCAAGTCCTTCAGCTTCTCGAATGCCTTGTTGCATTTCTCATGAAATTCAAAGGTCACATCATTCTGTAGCAATCTATATAGGGGCAATGCTATCTTCAAAAAATCTTTTATGAACCTATGATAGAAACCTGCACGACTAAGAAAAGAGCGAATACCCCGCACACTTATGGGGGGGTGCTAAGGAACATATAAGGTCTATCTTAGATTTATCAACTTCTATACCTTTAGCAGAAATAACATGTCCCAAAACTATACCCTGATCTTCCATAAAATAACATTTTTCCTAATTCAGAACAAGTTTAATTTCTATGCATCTTTGAAGTATAAGTGTAAGGTTGTCAAGGCATTTATCAAAAGAATCACCAAAAACACTAAAGTCATCCATAAATAGCTCAATGATATTCTCGACATAATTAAAGAAAATACTTACCATACACCTTTGGAAGGTGGCAACGGCATTGCAAAGATTGAATGGCATGTCTCGACAGGCAAATGTACCAAGTGGGCATGTGAATGTAGTTTTCTCTTGGTCTTTAGGGGCAATGACAGTCTGATTATATCCTGAGTATCCATCAAGAAAACAATAGTGAGAATGACCTGCTAACCTCTCAAGCATTTGATCAATGAATGGCAAGGGAAAGTGATCCATGCGAGTTGCTGAATTATGCTTCCGATAATCAATACAAACTCCCACCAAGTTTGGATACGAGTGGGAACTAACTCATTATTATCATTCTTAACCACTGTAACACCAGATTTCTTGGGAACAACTTGGACTAGGCTCACTAATTTGCTATCTGAAATAGGATAAATCACACTGACATCTAACAGTTTGAGGATCTCTTTCTCAACAACTTCCATCATGGGAGGATTCAACCTCTGTTGTGCTTCTCTAGTAGGCTTGGATCCTTCTTCTAACAAGATACTGTGCATGTATATGGCTGGGCTAATACCTTTGATGTCAACAATTGTCCACCTAATAGTTGTTTTGTGATCTCTAAGTACTCGGATGAGTTTCTCTTCTTGTAGTGGTGTAAGGCCCTTTGCTATTATGACTGGCAAAGTATCTTTCTCACCCAATAATACATGCTTCAAATGATCTAAAAGAGGATTAAGCTCCAAGGTAGGGGCTTTCATCACAAAAGGAATAAGTTTCCGATTAGATGAAGGCAATTCAATATAAGAAACATCATACTTGTTTGTCGTTATAGCTATAGTCTCATTTAAGCTTGCCACAGCCTCCTCCACTTCTTTAGACACTTGAATCAACCTTTTTGGTTCTTTGAAATTTTCTGTCCCTATGTGCTCACTAATAGCTACTTCCAATCCATCCTTGCGAGTTAACTGAAAGAGTTGTTGTCCCAAAGAATCAATAACATCAACTGCAAAAATAGAATGCAAGTCACTAGGGTACCTCGTTGCCGAAAAAATATTGAAGCGAATCACCTTGCCATCAAACTCTGTGGTGAGAGTGTAATCGTGAACATCAATCTTGGTTCGACCAATTTTGAAGAATGGTCTCCCTAAAAGAATCGGTGTTGGATTGGGAGATGTCTCATCCTCCATTTCAAGAACATAGAAATCAGCTGGGAAAACCAACTGATTCACCTGCACAAGAATATCGTCCATAACTCCCTTGGGATATGCATCAGAACGATCAATAAGTCGAATGATAATACCAGTTTTCACAAAGGGTCTACGATTCAAAAAAGCATAAATAGAATATGGCATGACATTAATAGATGCTCCTAAGACTAGTATAGCTCTTTCAAACTTGGTATTGCCAATGGTGCATGGAATGGCAAACGTACCTGGATCTTTACACTTTGGAGGAATTTTTCTTTGTAGTATAGCAGAAACATTTTCTCCCATACTCACTTTCTCATTTCCTTTTAACTTTCCCTTGTTCGTGCATAACTCTGTGACAAATTTTGTATAATGAGATACTTGCTTGATAGCATCCAAAAATGGTATATTTACCTTGATCCTGCGAAAAGTCTCCAAGATTTCCTGTTCTTGTTCCTTCTTCTTTGATTTTGCAAATCTACTAGGAAAAGTGGAGGAGTAACATAAGAGGGAATAGAAGTTTTAAGATTTACCTTAGAAGATGATGTTTTATCCATGATGGAAGTGGCATCATCCCCTTCATTACTTTGTGATTTCTTTGGCGGGACCTCTAATTGCTTTCCGCTTCTCAAAGTTACCATACTAGCATTATCTCTTAGATTGATCACTGTTTGAGAAGGTATTTTTCCTGAGCCTTGACCCTCGAATTTGCTCATGTTAGTAGCCGATTGGCCCATTTGATTTTCCAGGTTTTGGATACTTGCCCTAGTTTCCTACTAAAATTCCATTGTGTTAGTGGCAAGTGCTTTAACAATGTACTGTAGAGATGTACCTAAGTTTTGTGGTGCTAGTTGTGGTGCTAGTGGTGGTCAAGTTTGAAATAGTTGTTGCACTCTTGGTTGATTGAAACCTAGTGGCCGGTTTGGTATGACATTTGGATTAATTGGTTGACGATTTCCATAACTGAAATTAGGGTGATCTCGCCATCCTATATTGTAGGTATTAGAGAAAGGGGCATACCTTTACCTTTATTGTCCTGGAAATCCACCTATGGCATTGGCTTGTTCCATCTCTCCTTCTTACAAGGTTGGACACATGTCGGTTGGATGCTTTGTGGTAGAACATATCCCACATGTATAAGATTGTTGCATATTTCCTACAGCCATTTCTTTCACAATAGAGGTAAGCTAAGAAAGTTGTTGTTCAATGTTTGGAGTACTTACCTCATTTACTTTCTTTGGTAGTGGTGGCTCAAATCGACTACTGAATTGTTGGGAGTTCGCTGCCATGTTGCTAATCAAATATCTTGCAGCTTCCGATGTTGTATTAACTAGTGCTCCTCTACTAATAGCATCAATCATACTCCTTGCCGTTGGCATGAGACCCTCATAGAAATATTGAATAAGGAGTTGATCATTAATTTGGTGGTGTGAATAGCTAGCACATAACCTTTTAAATCACTCCTAATATTCATAAAGTGATTCTCTATTGTGTTACCGAATCCACACATGTCTTTTCTAATGTTTGTAGCTTTTGAGGTGGGAAAGTATTTCTCCAAAAAGAGTCTACTCATCTCATTCCACGTGGTGATAGTACCCTGTGGTAGATAGTATAGTCACTCATTTGTCGAATCTGCTAATGAGAATGGGAAAGCTCTCATTTTTATTTGCTCCTCAGAAACGCCAGTCAGCTTCATGCTTGAGCATGCCACGTGAAATTCTTTGAGGTGTTTATTACGATCCTCTCCTGCAAAACCATGAAATGTAGGCAAGAGATGAATTAGTCTAGATTTAAGTTCAAAATCTACCTCAATGTTGGGATTTATGCGTAGCGGTTGTTGATCAACAAATTGGAGCCGCTAACTCCTTAAGAGTCTAATTGTTTTGCACTGCCATTACTTTCGATTCAGATTTGATTGAACTGTAGGAAGATGGAAGGAAAGTTTGTTGTGCAAGATCAAATTCTGAAGGTGGAGTTGAAATTGACCGACTTAGTCTTAAATTCGAGGATTCGAGAAACTCTTTAATTCGCTTAAGTTGTTGGTCCGCTTCTCCATCAGACAATAAAGCCTACACACAAACAAACAAAAATAAAAATCTAGAATCAACGGTAAAAACAAAATAACAAATTGATTAGAAAATCAATCCTCGACAACGGCACCAAAAACTTGATGCGTTCGAAACTAGCAAGTATACTAGTTGCACAAGTAATAAAGTGAAGAGTAAGATATCATTCCCACGAGCATTGTTTCTAATTAAATTTGTTAGTAGATAGCAACAATATAATAAATTGAGGGTTTTGTTGGTTGATTAACTAAAGAAATATGAATGCAAATGAAGAATAACACAACACAAAGTTAAATGAAGTGAGAAACAATCAAATTAGAGAAACTTGGTAAAGGGATCATTCTCTACAACAAGATATGAATTTGCGAATTAACTATAGAATTGTCATCCAATTACAACATTGAAATTATCAACCATAGATAACAACAAGCTCTGTTACCCCAATTTTTTCTTACTTTGTCGTTAAATAAAACAAGCTCTTTATTTAATCTCTATCCATTAAACAACTTAGAACAAGCTCCCCAAATTTAAATCAATGGAAGCATTACGATATGAAAGATAGGTTGATCTAAGCAATAAACACACAAGTTTGAATTATTTAACTTAGGTTATATTTTTCAATTGCAATCTTCGATCACAATTTTGCTACTAACAATTGAAAATTTGAGACAATTACGGATCAAGATTTCTACTCTAGTAATAGACAACAACCAGATTCTATTTAGTTGGCCACCCAAATAAAATCAGCAAGCAATCATAAGCATTAAGTATGGGAAAATACAAGCAACTTCAATTAGAGAATCGGATAACAATTTCTTGAATAATCAACTCACAAAAATCGTGTCCAGGGCTTTGAAATCACTCTTAACCAAATCAGATTTAGTTACACATGTTCAAACATAACATAAATACAATACAACATAGAGACATTCCAAAAAATGAAAAGGAAAGAAAACACCCAGCAAATCCCTTGAAAATCTCCTTTGTAGATGAATCTCGTTAGGATTGTAGTTCCTCCTCTTTCCAAGCCCTTATTTCTCCTTCAAGAACTCTAAGGGATGAGAGAAATCAAGAGAGGCAGCCCCTAACTCGTTCTTCCCACTTCTTGTTATCAAAATAAATCCCTAAAATATGTTTATATACTCTACTACAGTAACCTGCTACAGTGTCTCAAATAATAGCATGCTACAATGATTTGTAAAATTACAAATCTACACTACTCACACCATTTTGATCATAACTTCTAGTACACTATATGGATTCATGAACCGTAAATTTCTCTAGAAACTAGACTTCTAGAGCTTTCCAACAGCATTTAGCACATCATCTGATTTATTGTACTTCAATACAATGAATTTGGTGAAAGCTTCTCAAAAACCACACAAAAAAATAAAAATACCAAGGAATTTGGTGAAAGCTTCTCCAAAACTCTTACAAATATCAAAACCACACAAAAAAATAAAAATACCAAGGAATATAGCAAAGAAACATAGACAAATTGATATGAAAATAATATATAAATAGATACCTATCAAGCACTCTTGAAACCGAAGGGCATCACCTTGTAGCAATAAGTTCCCCACTCTGTAATGAAGGCTGTCTTCATCTTCTCTTCATTGGCCATCATTATCTGATTGTATCAAAAAAAAAAAACTCATCTACAAAAGATAACATCACACTGGCGGCAGCGCTATCTACCAACACATCAATATGAGGCAGAGGAAAATCATCCTTTGGTAAGGTCTTGTTCAAGTCTCGGTAATCAACACACTTTCGGACCCTCCCATCCTTCTTTTGTACTGGCACGATATTGGCTAACCATTCTGGATACTTCACCACTTTCAAAAACTTGGCTTCAATTTGCTTAGAGACTACCTCTTTGATTTTCTGAGCCACTTTGGCCTCATTCTTTTAACCTCTGCTTAACTGGTTTCATGTGCGAACAAGTAAAAATTGTATGCTCAGCGATGCTTCTATCAATTTTAGGCATGTCGTCATGGGACCAGACAAATACTTCTTCATGTTTCTTTAATAAGTTTTCAAATTTCTCTCTCTCTTTAGGAGTTATATCAAGTGCAATGCATATGTTCTTAGGTTTTTCGATTGTACCAAGATTAATGTCATGAATTTGAATGGTATGAATTTCAAATATGCTACTGAAATGTAAATTATGATGCACAACGCCATTAGGAAAGACATCAAACAAGTAAGCAAAATTATTCTTCATTGTATTAAACTTTAAAATATAAACAATGTCCTCTTCTTCGAAGAGGTTGGGTACAAATATATCTTTATAAGATACACTTTTAATTCCTTTATCGATGAAAGCAGCAAGGTCGACAGATGGATCCATTGTTGGTGCTTGTTCTTAAAGCTTTTCTTCCTTAATAGTAATCTTTTCCATCTCTCCCACCAAGTCATGCCCCTTGTAGACTCCTACCTAAAGGATATCTTTGAAGATCTCAAATATGGGCTTCAACATTCCCTTGAAAACCCATGGTTCAGTAGCTCCTACATAATTTGTATTTTGGGCTTTAACAAATTTGATGAATTTCTGTTTCTTGGGCTTATCATCTTTCTTTTCCCCTTCAGATTCATAGCCTAACCCTTTTCTAGAGGTCTGACCTTTGAAGTCTGGAAAAGATAGTAGGCCACGTCCATTTCTCCTAAGTCCAGTTCCTGGCATGTACCCCTATTTCTTTATTATTCTGGCAATGATTGGGCTAACTTAATCAATCATGGCTACTTGAAAGCCACCCACGTAAGGTATTTCTCCAACCTTCACACTCAAAGCAGTTGGTGCAATTGTTGAGGCTGCATGGATGGTTATGATCTCCAAATCCATGTTGAATCAGATTTTCTGATGTAAGGTGGAAGGAACTCCACCAAGTGGATGGAACCCTGCTCGTCCCAATAAGGCAATAAATGTGATCAAAATGTCAAGGACTATGAATTCTGTCATAACTTCAATGGGTCCCGTCTTCACTAAAGCTTTGAAGATTCCTATGGCACTTTTCTTCGAATCATCATAAGCCCTGATCACCATCTCACAAGGCTCGAGCTCATCTTCACTGACTCTGTACTTGTTCAATATCTTCATAGGCATAATATTGATAACGGACCCATCATCCACCATGATACAAGGAGACGTTTTTCCACCAATCTCTACAATGGTGAATAATAGCTTATTATGGTTTCTCCCTTTGAATGGTAGATCTTCATCCATAAAGGTCATTTCTCCTCATTCTCTTACCCTCTAGGGTGTTCCTCCTGTTAAGGCGATTAGCATTCCACTAGTAGTGGCAGCCATCGATATCTCTACCTCTACCAAGCCTTCGCCATGGCTTCTCTATGTTCTTGGCATGACATACGTAGATCCCAAATGCTAGTGTTCGCTTAAGTTTTCTTCAATTGTTTGATCACTTGATCCTCTTCTTCTTTAGCTTATTCATTGGTAATTTCTTTGCCCTTCTCAACTGTCCTCTTAGTTGCTTTCTCCTTTTCCTTCTCACGGTAAAATCTAACACTCCTTGTCACTCCTTGGAAATTCTTTCTCTTACCCCTAAGTATTTCTCCCTCATGTGTTTCTTCCTCAATTCTCATCTCTTCTTTGTCATCGTTACTAAAGTCAGCCTAAAAGTTTGGAAGGATCTTGACTTGAGAGATGTCATCCTAAACTCCCATGACTCTCACTTCCTTACACCTTCTAGGCAAGCTCTCTCTTCTCACAAGTCTCTCATCTTGCTTCCCTTTCCTAGCTTCACTACCCTTCTTCAACTTGAGTCTCCGAGGTGGTGGGCCTTTTCTAGCCCCTTTCTTAGCCATCTATTTCTTGGAAAATGAGCTTGATGATGTGGGCTTCTTCTTGATGGGTGTCATTGCAACTTCTTCTTCATTCTCCTGGGGCTCCTCTTCTTCGTGGTCACAGAGATTCATAAGTTCGAGTTATAAGCTTCGCTTCACTCCCTTCATTGCAATGTTGGCCCATCCACCTTTCTTGGTGTGAATCTTGGCTACCAAAGGAGCAGGCTCATCTTCCACCCTCTCAATGATCTCCCTGGGCTTTTCTTCTTTGGGCTTTCCAACCTTAGGCTTCTTTGTTGAGACCACCCTTCTAGTGGATTGTTCTAACTTGGACTTCTCCCTTCTCTTGGCTCTCTCATCCCTGCTTGACCTACTTTCATCAAAAGAGTTCAAGACTTGCTCTTCAATCAAGCCTGATGCAATCATGTTGGTCGATGGAGAAGGCACCCGATTGTAATTGGGCAAAGGGTTGCTCTTTCTGTTGGGCTCATATGTTTCTCGGTCAGGAATCTAGCCCTTATCAATCAAATCTTGAATCTCATGGCAGAGGAAAGTGCAATTCTCAGCCTTGTGACCAGTCACTTGGTGGAATTCAAGCTTCTCATGGTGCCTCTAATTCCTTGGCAATGGATTTGGAAGCTCTCTTGGTGGCAATGGCTGCAAAATCCCCTCGGTTCTTAACTTTCCAAAGATTTTGGAAAGTGGCCTTCCTAGACGACTGAACCTTCTTTGTGGGGCAACTGCTTTCACCTCTACATGCTTCGTCCTAAGCCCACTAGGTTAGTGGTACTTCCCTTGACTTCTTCGAGGGTAGCCATAGGTGTTTCTCTTCTGTCTAGACTCTAACTCTTCTGTTTGGATGCCTGAGTCATAAAAATCTTTAAATGTTTTGATAAGGAAACCCACCAGTCTATCACTGATGAAAGCATGGGCTCCATTAATCACCATTTAGACTTGGTCTTTTTCCGTGGGCCTTCAGGTCATCTTGGCAGCTTTGGCCCTCTAACAAACTAGATACTCTGAGAATGTCTTGTTAGGCTTTTGTCTGGTCGTTGCCAAATCCCTCAACGTTACGCCCAGTTAGGTATTGTGGCAGTACTGTTCCACGAATTATTGAGAAAGTTTTTCCCACTCTTCTCGAACTCTCTTTGGGAGGTCATGATACCATGCTACCACGTCATCTTATAAGGATAGCATGAAATATTTTAGTATAATGCTCCTTCGTCAAAGGAGTAGTGGCCATGATGGCGGCATATTGCCTCAAATGCATCTTGGGATTCCCCTCCCTATTGAACTCCAGCAAATCTAGTAGACGAAACTTTAGAGGCAAATCTTGGTCTCCTATAAGCAAGATGTTATCTAGGTCTTCGACCCCCTTCAGCCTATTCTTCTTCAAAAGAGTCTGAACCTTCTCCATGTCTTTGGCCAACTACTTAACCGATTCAGGTTCTTCACGGTTGACTGGATTTTTTTCTCTATTTCTGTCTCGGCTATTCTCACCCATCACCATCACCAGTACCCCTGGATGGAGATTGGTTCATGCGGTTAGGTCCATTCTGTAAAGCTTCAATGAGTTGGGCCATTTACTATTAGAGCGTGGTGATGTCAGCTCTCACTTAAGCCATTTTAGCATTGTTGTTATTGGGTGCAGCCATCTCGTCAATTGATTCCTGTTGCCTTGCCAAATGACTACTTCGTCTAACCCAAGCTATAATCGCTGCAAAACAAAGGTGTCAATACCATGCATGCATGATATGATGCATGCTCATACAAGGTCATATACACACTTCCAGCCTTCCAACCTTATCCTCTCACACACATGAGGTCGAGTCCCTTTTCCTAAGATTTTTTGCTTCATTCCCAAGACATCATCGTGGGATGTGGGAGTGCGAGATTTTCTCTCCTAATTCTAACATTCATGTTGTTGTTGGATTCTTCTTGACTACCATTACATGGTTTTCAAAACGTCATGATAACTTTAACTCATGGTAGATATTCCCATTTTGTTCTTTTTATGGGTGACTTGACATGTGACATTTGTTGATGGTTCCGTAAGGTTTCAAGTTGATGTTATTCTAATCATGGGAAATTTATATCCATCTCTCTGGGCTTGAGTCTCAAGGTTCCAATGGTCTGGGCTCCTTCGAGTGAGAGATTGCCCCTTGGACTGGTCTCTTTTTATACCAACTCAATGGTACATGCTCAAAGGTGGTGACATCAACACGAGTCGTCTAGGGGTTCAATGAAGCCAAAGACTTCTCATGCCAATGCCAAACGACTAGTTTAGGCATTTCATGCTTATTCTATGTAAAAGTATAGTGATGCAAGGACTCATTATATCAACACGACGTATTAAAATTTGGTATTCCCATTGGAATCAACTTCTCTTATCTCTAATGGAGTCGCCACTATGAACAGGGCTTTCATCCCGCTAGAGCATTTGCATTAACAACAATATGTCAAAGCCTGTTTTGAGACTTAGGGGAACATAAACGAGCCATGGGCACGTCTGGAGAATGGAGTCGCCACCCAATTATTCAATTAGGAATGAATGGGGGTAATCTAGTCTCTTGTTTTGGGACCTAAACTACCCTCATCCTTTCAGAGATGGGTTCTGGAAGTTAGGTATGAGCCTTTCGACTCGCCTGGATATGAATCCAGCCCCCACTTGGGAAATACCAAATAGGAATAACTTGTGGTGTTACTTAGTCCGCTTAAGTGATTCATTTTATGCACACATTCTCATTTTTATGGTCATTAAACATATGAGGCATTTATTTAATCAAAATAGTAGTATATTCATACATAGAAATAGGGACAATAAAAGATTACATTTCCATCAAACATGGGGGAAGGCAAGAGGATTACGACATTTGTTATTCAACAATAAAATAAAACATTCCATACATTCATGTATTTGAATATTTATTCTAAGTGATGGTCCCTCACCATCAATGTGAGTCCACCACTACTTCATAGTATCATACAAATACACTTCTTAATATACAAATATCCATACACTCATAAATCATACAAAGACATATCTAATATCATGATAAATTCTAGCATAGCAATTCTACCTATAGCTATTCTAGCGTTATTCATATCATGCATCATCATGGCATTTTTAGCCAGAATCATAACATTTATGGCATATTCTAGCCTAATTCAAACAATCACCAATCATAGCATTCGAGGGCAAAATGATAATTCTACCTATTCTATGCTATTTCCTAGCCTTCATCAAAGCAAGTAAGTTTTTCTAGCATGATTCTAATCATGTGCTCTGAAGTATAATTCTAACCAAATTTTCCTAATCATGATTCTGAACATTCGCAATGAAAGTAAATTCCTAAGCATGATTCTAAAAAGGAAGGATTGTGGACTTATCTCGACACGCTTATCCATCTTGCAAAACAAATTGGGTTAGAACAATTCATAATAACCTTAAACATCTTCCTAAGCATAAAATAATATCCTAAACATGCTTCTTCTAAGCAAGAAAATAAAAGAGAATAGGAGGGAGGAGAGAATTCTGCTCTTAAGACCTACCCTTTCTGGGTTTAGAGCAATAAAACGCCTAAAAAATTATACTGGAAAAGACTTCTTAAATTCTCAAGAGTGTCGTCAAGAGGGAGAAAGATGATTGCACTCAACAATTGGTATGAATTGCAAAGTGAGAGGGGGAGCGTTTATATAGGAGAGGGGTAAAGATGAAAAAAGAAATTTCCTAAGCCAATTTCTAAAAAAAAAAAACCTAAAAAGGGTCGGGCGACCATCTCATAGACGACCGATCATTAGCCAACAGTCGCGCGGCTCTTAGATGGTCAAACGGCTATCTGATGGCCAGTTGGCCAATTTCCTTTCAGCCCCTTCCTTTTTCATCAGCCTTCGATGCAGTCCCTTCAAACCTTTTTTACTTCGATTGTGTATACCTTTTGAAATTTAACTCTAATTTGTGATCTATAATTTTTTCTGAAAACTAGACATCCATAGCTTCATAACGATATATGACTCATCACTAGATTCCTCTTGGATTATTTCTGTTGATTTTTCAAAGTCATGTATCAGTTTTATATACGTTTCACCAACTTCTTTTCACCCTTCTCTTCTTGACTCTCAAGGGCATTTTGGTAATCTTCTTTGCTTGACATTCATCTTCATTCCTTCATCGAGCCTCAAAAATTTAGTGTCTACATTATTTTTACAAAATGTTGGAAAATAGTATAGAATAGGCAAGAGTTGTCATGATTGTTTGAAATTTCCATGATTGCTTTGATTGATTGAATTAGACATGATACAATGATTAGGCTTGGATATGCCATGATAACTATGACTAGGCTAGAAATGTCATATTTAGGCTAGAATTGTCATATTTAGAAATTATATTATCAATTGAAAAATGCTAGAATAGCAATGAACAGGTAGATTTACCATGATAAGAATTATCAAATCTAGGCAGAAGTGTCATGATTTTAGTTTATGGCTTTACATGATTTTAATTGATTTGTTATGAATAATTATCATGATTTGAAATATGAATGATTAATTGTATGATGCCATGAAGTAATGATGGACTCATGTTGATGGTGAGGGACCATTACCTAGAATGTATGAATATGAATGCTTGAAGAGGCTTGATAAGCATTGAATAGACTCACATACGGTGATGAGGAATTCACTATTTATCGATTCTTGAATTGAATGCTTATAGCGATTATTTAATTTACATGAATATGCTAAGTATGGAATCTTTTTTATTATTGAATATATGAAGTATTTAGACGTAGAACTTACATTATTTATTGAATAACAAATTGATGTAATCCTATCCCCTATCCCCCATGTTTGAAAAAAAATATAATTCTATTCTCCTCTCTCTTTCTTTGTATAAATATACAATTGTTATTAGTTGAATATACCTCACATGTTCTAATGAAGATAAAAATAGAAATTTGTATATAAAATGAACCACTTAAGTAGACTATAAAACAATATAAGCTATTCCTATTTGGTATACCCCAGTGGATGCTGGATTTAGATCTGGGCAAAGCGAATGGCTCGTACCTAAAGTCTCGAACCCATCTCTGAATGGATGAGGGTAGTTTAGGTCCTAAAGCAAGGGATCAGATTGCCCCCATTCATTCCTAATTGAATAATTGGGTGGCGACTCCATTATCCAGATGTGCCGATGGCTCATTTGTTTTCCCTTAGGTCTCGAAAGAGGCTTTGGTACAGTATCGTGGTCGCAAACGCTTTGGTAGAATGAAAGCCCTATTCACAATGGCAACTCCACTAGAGATAAGAGAAATTGATTCCGATTGGAATACCAAATTCTAATAGCTTACTTTGTTATTCTAAGTCCTTGCATCACTACACTTTACACACAATGAGCATGAATTAACTTAACTAGCCGTGTGGCATTGTCATGAGAAGTCTGTGGCTCTATCTGACCCTTAGATAACTCATGTTGGTCTCACCACTTTTAAACACATACCATTAAATTGATATAGAAAGAAACCAAGCCAAAGGGGCATCTCTCACTTAAAGAAGCCCAGACCATTGGACCCTTGAGACCCAAGCCCATGTAGATGAATCTAGAAATTTATAATAGGATAAATGTCCAAAACCTATGTTGAAATGCATGTCCATGCATGTAAATTCTACATGATTAGAATAGCTTTGACTCAAACCTCATGAAACCATGAACAAATGCCACTTGTTGAATCACGCACGAGAACAAAATGAGAGCATGTGCCATGAGTTAAGGTTATCATAACATTAAGAGCCATGTTATGATAATCCTCTCAATGTTATGATAATCATGAAGAATCCAACATCAACTTGAATGTTAGTATTAGGAGAGAGAATCATTAGCATTAGGAGAGAGAATCATGCATTCCCACCCACATCCCATGATGATGACTTGGGAATGAGACAAAAAGTCCTAGGAAAGAGACTTAACCTCACATGTGTGGAAGGAATAAGGTTGAAAGACTAAAAGTCTATCTATGCACTTGTATGAGCATGTATCATATCATGCATATATGCATGCATGCATTAGCACCTTTGTTTTACAACCATCATAGCTTGGGTTAGACAGGATGGCCAACCAAAATGAAGAAATGGGACAGATGAAACAACAAGTGGCTCAAGTCATTGAGATTTTGAGAGAAATAGGTGAGCTAATTACAACAGCAACGACCAATCAAGATGAAGGGATCAGTAAGATGAGTACAGACATAGAAATACTAAAGCAACAAGTGGTCCAGTTGACGGAGTTGTTACCCAAAGACTTACTTCAACTTCAATACCACTTCAATCATCACAAACTTTGGTGGCTGAACTATGCTTAAACTGGCATAGGGGTTTAACAAATCAACCAAGGAAGTTTAGTCAATTGGGACGGCCCTTCTCCTAATTATTCAAAGAGCTCTATGCCTAATTAGTGTTACTCCTTCTAGCGTCAAAATCCCGATGCAATCTATGCCTAGCCAACCACAAGCATCATGAATATTGTGCTTTTCACCAATTGACAAGCCATGTCACCAACAAATGTCATCATCTTCGCCATGAGATTCAAGACTTGATTGACAATGATCAAATTCCCGATCCAAATATGGAAGAGCCTAACATAAGAAGCAACCTAGTACCCAACTATAATCAGGTACCTCCCCTAGACCAACATGATTGGGTCAGGCTTGACCAAGGAGCAAGTCATGAACTCTTTTGAAGAAAATGGAGGATCTAGCAAGGCCGAGAAAACCAAAAGAAGAGAAAAGTCCAAGCTTGAGAAGCAAGAAGGGTTCACAAGAAAAGTGTGTACACATTCGATTATTAAGGTTTGATGATGAAGTGAAAATGAATATGAAGCAATAAAAATTATCAAAATACCCTTGGAAGCAAAAGGAAGAAAGGTGAGAAGAAATCGACCAAGTGTCTAAAAAATTGACACAAAACTTCAAAAAATCACAAAAATTAATCCAAAAGGAATCTAGTGATGAGTCATATACCTTACGAAGCTACGGATGTGTAGTTTTCACAAAATTTTATGGATCATAAATCAGAGTTGAACTCCAAGAGTTACCCATGATGAAATGGATAAAGGTCAGAGAGGACTGCATGAAAAAAATGTGAAATTAAATGATCCGGTAGGCAACAATCAACCGACTGTCTACCAACAGTCAGTCGGATATTAGAGTGCTGGCCGGCTATTAGAGTGCTGACCAGCTATTAGAGTGCTAGGCAATGGTCTTCTAACAACCACCGGTTGTTGTCCCATTAGAAATGGAAAATTTTGCCACTAACCTTTCTTTGTAATCTTTTTCCTTCCTTTTTCACTTTCAGCCCTCAACTATATAAACCCCTCTCTTTTCACTTTCCAAGAGGGATCACAATCCTCTCTTCTCCTTTCTTAAGACACACTTGAGAATTCAAGGAGTTTTTTCTAGTTTAAAGTTTTTGAGCATTTTATATTGCTCTAAACCTAAATATGGTACGTCCGAAGGGTAATTCTCTCTTCTCTCTCCTTATTTCTTCTCTATTTTTCTTACTTTAGAATAAGCATGTTCAGGTTTTATTTTAATACATAGAAGCATGTTTAGGGGTTTTATGAATTTTAAACCTTTGTTTGTTTTGTGAGGTGGAAATGCATGTCAAGGTAAGTCCACTTTCCTTTCTTTATTAGAATCACGACTAGGAATTTATTTCCTCACAAATGCTTAGAATTATGCTTCGAAGCACAGAGCACATGAATAGAATATTGCTAGAAAAACTTATGATTGCTTTGAAGTATGCTAGGTAATAACATAGAATAGGTATGAATTACCTTAATTGCCCCTTGAATGCTTAAATTGAGCTAGAATAGCTTTGCTTAATTTTAATTGATTGAATTAGGCTAGAAATGCCATGATTCTCAATAAATTGATATAAATTATGCTAGAATAGCAATAGGCTAGAATGCCATGATAGAAATATCAAATATAGGTGAAGTGCCATGATTCTAGATTATGACTTTGTATTTTAATTGATTGACATGAATAAATGTATGAATATACCATATTTAGAAATATGATACCATGAAGTGATGGTGGACTCACATTGATGGTGAATGACCATTACTTATTATAATGATTGAATGTATGAATGTCCTTGAAGAGGATTGATAAAAGTTGAGTAGACTCACATATAACGATCAGGAATTCACCATTTATAAAATCATGAAAGGAATGTTTAAATTGAATTGCAATGAATGCTATGAATAAAATGAATGCGATATTTTGAAGTGTTTAAAAGTAGAATCACTTTACTATTGAAGAACAATCGATGCAATCCTCTTCCCGTCCCCCCATGTTTGAAGGAAATTTAGTCTATTCTCCTCCCTCTTTCTATGTATGAATATACAATTGTCATTGATTGATAATGATCACCTCACATGTTTAATGAAGATAAAAGGGAAATGTGTGTAAAATTAACAACTTAGGTGAACTGTATAACAACATGAATTATTCTAATTTGGTATACCCTAGTGGAGGCTAGATTTTGATCTAGGTGAGACCAATGGCTCATACCTAACTTCCTAAATCCATTTCTGAAGGGAGGAGGGGAGTTCAGGTCCCAAAGAAAGAGATCAGATTACTGCATTCATTTTCAATTGAATAATTGGGTGACAACTCCATTTCTTTAGATGTACCCATTGCTCGTTTGTGTTTCCCTAAGTCTCAAAAGAGGCTTTGACACAGTGTCGTGGTTGCAAACACCCTAGCGGGATGAAAGCATCGTTCACAGTGACAACTCCACCATGGATAAGAGAAGTTAATTCCGATTGGGATACCAAATTCTAATACCTCATGTTGATATTTTGAGTCCTTGCATCACTACACTTTGCACACAATGAGCATGAACTAACTAAACTAGTCGTGTGGCATTGGCTCTGTTCAACCCCTAAACAACTCATGTTGGTGTCATTACCTTTGATCATGTACCATTGAATTGGTATAAAAAGTGACCGACCCAAGAGGGCATCTCTCACTCAAAGAAACCCGGACCATTGGACATTTGAGACTCAAGCCAATGTAGATGAATCTAGAAATTTCCAATAGGATGAATATCCCAAACCCATGTTGAAATGCATGTCTATGGGCATAAATTCCCAATGATTAGAACAACAATAACTCAAACCTCATAGAACCATGAACGAATACCACATGTCAAGTCACCCACAAGAACAAAATGGGGGCATGTGCCACAAGTTAAGGTTACTATGATGTTTATAAGCCATGTTATGATAATCATGAAGAATCCAACATCAACTTGGATGTTAGAATTTGGAGAGAGAATCTCGCATTCCCACATCTCATGATGATGACTTGGAAATGAGGTCAAAAATCCTATGAGAAGAGACTCGACCTCACGTGTGTAGGAGAAATAAGGTTGGAAGGCTGAAAGTGTGTCTATGCTATTGTATGAGCATGCATCGTATCATGCATATATGCATACATGGCATTAACACCTTTGTTTTGCAACCATCATAGCTTAGGTTAGATGAGGTAATCGTTTAACATGACAAGAGGAACCAATCTTTGAAATGGCCACATCCAACAACAACGATCAAGAAGTGGTCCAATTGAGAGCTGACATGACTGCACTCCAACAACAGATGGCCCAATTCATTGAAGCACTTCAAAATGGTCTCAACCGCATGAACCAATTGCCACCTTAAGGTGATGGTGATGGTTAGAGTAGCCAAGATAGAGATAGGGGGAAAGGCCCAGTCAACCAAGCTGAACTCAAATCAGTTAGGCAATTAGCCAAGGACATGGAGAAGGTCTAATCCCTCTTAAAGAAGAAAGGACTAAAAAATGTCGAAGACCTAGACGACATCTTATTCAGTGGAGATAATGATTTGCCACCGAAGTTTTGTATGTCAAATTTGCCCAAGCTCAATAGAGAGGGCAACCCAAAAACTCATTTGAGACAGTATGCTGCTATCATGGCCACCACTTCTTTGTCAAAGGATTATATCTTGAAGTACTTCATGTTATCCCTAGAAGATGATGCGACAGTATGATACCATAATCCTCCCAAAAGAGTCTAAGAAGATTGGGAGGAGTTTTCTGAGTATTTTGTAGAGCAGTACTGCCATAACACCCAACTAGAGGTAACCTTGAGGGATTTGAAAACTACTCGCCAGAAGCCTAATAAGACTTTTTCAGATTATCTAGTCCGTTGGAAGGCCAAAGCTGCCAAGATGACCACAAGGCCTATGAAGAAGAACTAGGTTTATATAGTGATCAATGCAGCACATGCCTTCATCAGTGATAGACTTTCAGGCTTTCGAATCAAAACATTTGAAGACTTGTATGATTCATGTATCTAAATAGAAGATTTGGAGTCTAGGCATAAAAGAAGCAATGAAATCAGAGGCAATACCAATAAGCTGGTGGATCTGGCATGAAGAATGTCAAGGTGAAGAGGTAGCCCAACAAAGGAAGTTTAGTCATTTGGGAAGACCATTGTCAAAGATCGTTGCAAGATTGAGAGCCAAAGGGATCTTATAACCATTGCCACCAAGAAAGCTTCCAAATCCATTGTCAAGGAATTGGAGGCATCATGAGAAGTGTGAATTCCACCAAGTGACTAATTACAAGACCAAGATTACACTCGTCTTCATCGTGAGATACAAGACTTGAGTGACAAGGGTCAGATTCCCAATCTAGAGTTGGAAGAGCCTAACAGAAGAAGTAATTCATTACCCAACTACAATTAGGTACCTGCTCCAATGACCAACATGATTAGGTCGGGTTTGACCTAGGAGCAAGTGATGAACTCTTTTGAAGAAAAGGGTAGATCTAGTAAGGCCAAAAGAGCTAAGAGAATGGAGAAGCTTCAAAATCAAGCACTACCAATGGACTTGTCTGTCGACCTTGTTGTTTTCATTGAAGAAGGAATCAAAGATTCTATTATGAAAATGTTTTTATTCCTAACCTCTTTGAAGAAGAGAACATTATTTATGTTTCAAAATTTAATGCAATCAAAAATCGATTTGCTTACTTATGTGATGTCCTTCCTAATAGAATTGTGCATGATGATTTGTATTTCACTAGCATATTTAACATCAACACCATTCAAACTCATGACATTAATCTTGGCACAATTGAAAAACCCAAGAGTATATGCATTGCACTTGATGCAACTCCTGAAGTGAGAAAGAGATTTGAAAAATTACTAAAGAAATATGAAGAGGTATTCGCCTAGTATTATGATGACATACTTGAAATCGATAGAAGTATAGCTGAGCACATGCATCTGACATATTCGCACATGAAACTGATCAAGTACAAGTTGAGAAAGTTGAGATCGAAATGGGCTCAAAAGATCAAGGAGGAAGTCTCCAAATAGATTGAAACCAAGTTTCTAATTGTGGTGAACTTTTTAGAATGGTTAGCCAACATCGTGCCAATGCCAAAGAATGATGGAAGGGTCCAAATGTATGTTGATTATCGAGACCTGAAAAAGGCCTCACCAAAGGATGATTTTTCTTTACCTCACATTGATATGTTAGTGGACAGCATCGCCGCCAATGTAATGTTTTTCTTTGTAGATAAGTTTTCTAGGTACAACTAGGTAATGATGGCCAATGAAGACAAGATGAAAACAGCCTTCATTATCGAGTGGGGAACCACTGTTACAAGGTAATGCCTTTCAGGTTGAAGAATATAGGGGCAACCTACCAATGAATAGACGATGCTATTTCAAGACATGATGCATAAGGAGATAAAAGTTTTTGTAGATGACATGATTGTGAGATTCCAAACTCAAGATGGTCATCTTGAAGCTTTAGACAGATTCTTAGAAAAGGTGCAGAAGTATAAGCTACAGCTTAATCCAAAAAAGTATGTTTTTTGGAGTCACCACAGGGAAGTTGTTAGGATTTGTAGTTGGCAAGAAGGGGATAAAAGTAGATCCTGACAAGGTTAAGGCAATTATGGAGATGCAATCACCTAAGATCGAAAAAAAAAGTTATAGAGTTTCTTGGGAAGATCCAATACATAAGTCAATTCGTTGCCAAATTGACGACAATTTATACACCGATCTTCAGGGTCTTAAAGAAAGGTCAGCCAGTGATGTGGCATGATCATTGCTAAAAAGAATTCGAGAAGATTAAGAAGTACTTGCAGAACCTGCTAGTTTTAAGATCGCCAAGACTTGGTAAGAATTTGAATTCTTTACTTGGCTCTTGAGGAAGAGGCCATAGGTGCTATGCTGGCATAGGAAGATGGGAATGGCATGGAACATGTTATTTATTATCTTAATAAGAAGTTGCTATCATATAAGACAAAATACAGGTAAGTGGAGAAGATGTGCTTAGCCATAGTGTGGCTCTCGAAGAAGTTAAGGCATTATTTTCAGTCTTATAAGATTAAGGTTGTCTCGAAGAAGGATCGAATGAAGTATCTTTTTGAAGCACCATCTTTGGTGGGCAAACTAGCAGATGGCTAGTTCAACTGTTAGAATTTGACATTGAGTATGTCACGAGGAAGGTGGTGAAAGGAAGGGTAGTGGTAGAATTTTTTGCCATGAATCTGATCAATAATGATGAACCATGGGAGTTGGATTTTCCAGATGAACATCTGAGGGTAATCTCGGTAGTAGGATGAATAATGTTCTTCGATAGAGCTATCAATCGAAATAGTTTTAGAATTGGAGTTATTCTGGTCTCACCAACTGAAGAAGTTATTCTCTTTGCTAAGAAGCTGGAGTTCAGGGTGACTAATAACATGGTTGAGTAAGAAGCATGTGCCAATGGGCTAGAAATTGTGATTATGATAGGCCTTGATGAAATAGAAGTGTTAGGAGACTCGAAGTTAGTCATCTCCTAGGCCAACAAAGATTGGGATTTATGAGAAGAAATGTTGAAACCATACCTTGAGCACATTAGAAGATTGATTTTGAGGTTCATGCAGTGTACCTTTACCCATCTTCCTAGAAATGAGAATTAGATGGCTGACGCTTTAGCTTTTTTGGCATCAATTTGGGTGAGTACTCAAGAGTTATTAGTAAGACAATTGGTGATAGAACAAGCATGGGGTCCTTATTACATCGAACCCCAGATACTGGAAGTTAAAATAGATGGGAAGCCATGGTTCTATGATTTAAAGAGATTCCTAGAAGACAAGATTCTACCAGTTGAAGAGATTGAGAAAGATAGCATCGTACTATAAAGGTTGGCCCAATAATTTACTTGTTATCAAGGAGTGATGTACAAGAGAACGCCAGAAGGGATGCAATTGAGTATGTTGATAAGAAAGAAGCTAGAAGGCTTATGGAAGAAATCCATAGTGGTGTGTGTGGGTCACACAAGAATGGATTGATGCTTGTTAAGAAGATAATGAGATAGGGCTTTTATTGGCTAACCAAAGAGACAGATTGTGTCTAATTTGTCGAAAGATACCATTGCCAGATCAATGGCAATTTGATTCACAAGCCACCCTTGGAGTTACAAAGAATGGTGGCACTGTAGCCCTTTGCAGTATGGGAAATTGACACTATAGGCAAGATAAGGTCACCAGCCTCTAATGGGCATGATATGTTGTAGTGGTGATCGACTACTTCACCAAATGGATAGAAGTTGGGTCCTACAATAAACTGGTGGCAAAGCAGATGGCGAAGTTCATTGAGAAGAATATCATATGCAGATTTGGAGTGCCACATCACGTCGTGACTAATAATGGGGTTCATTTCTAGGCTGAGACTAAAGCCTTGTTTGAGAAGTATGAGATTGAACACCATAAGTTGTCTCCATATCGATCACAAGCAAATGGGGCAATAGAAGCAGCCAATAAAAACATCAAGAAGATGTTGGCCAAGACAGTACAAACATACAAAAATTGGGCCAAGAAGCTATTATTTGTGTTTGGGGTTATAGAATGGCACTTAGAAGTTCACAGGCATGACGACCTTCTCGTTGGTGTATGGTTCAAAAGCAGTCTTACCAATTGAGATAGAAATAAAGTTAACGAGAGTTCTGATGGAAGCAAAATTGCCTAAAAAGAAGTGGGTTCACAATAGATGTGAACAATTGGCCTTGATTGATGAGAAAAGAATAAAGGTTAGATATCATATGCAATTATACCAAAAGGGGGTTGGTTGAGACTTTAGCAAGAGAATAAAGGCAAGGAAGTTCAAAGAAGCGAAATTGGTCCTTAAACAAGCAAAGCCAGTAACGTTTGATCTGAGAAGGAAGTTTAAGCCCAATTAGGAAGGCCCATTCATTGTGATGAAGGTCATGTCTAGCGGATCTGTCATCCCTATTAGACATGGAAGGAAATGAGTTCACTGAGCCCATCAACATGGACAGGGTGAAGAAATACTATGTGTGAAACAAAAAGTGTGAGAGAAAAAAATAATTAATCAGAAAACTAGAAATGGCTAATTAATGACATGAGTTATTTCATTGTGAATATATTGTTTGAAGAATAAACAATTATACTTTTATTAATGAAATGAAATTGCTTGGAAACAAATATGCCTTTGAAATATCTTATTATTTTGCATGATAACAAAAGGAAAGCATTTAACATCTAAGCTAATAATGAAACTATCAATGTGGGCTTTGACCCTTTCATGGACTACGAATAAGCTCGCCATATCACTCACAACACTGTTTGGCTCGAATAGTAGGATTAGAAATAGAAGCCTAGAAGATCACCTAATCCTTGTATCAGTCGTCTATCTTAAAATTAGGATCACGAAATAGATTCTTCTCAATGGTCCAATACAGCCAAGAATGCCCCACACACTCTAGATAACGAGCAAACAGTCTCCTAGGACTCAAAGTAGTAGGTGAATACTACCGACGCAGTCTAGCAAGATTATAGAACGAATTGTGGGAGAAACTTGTCAAAGGCATGCATGTGATATAAGTCCTGACTATCACATGCTCCAACCTCCACCATGGACAGTGCCAACAAATCTGAATATTTGAAATGACTCAAAGCCAGTCGACCAAAGAAGAATGTCTCTCAAGTCTCCTCCTTGTACGAAATCTAAGCCTATAACAGAAAATATCCCCTTCAAGCGGTGCTAGAATAGACAGCCTCTCTTATAACCCAATCTGAAAAAGAAAAAATAAGAAAAATAAGAAAAAGTCTGCTAAGTCAAAAACCTGAAAAGGCACCTTAGGCAAAAATTAAAGGAAGCCCACTAAGTTGAAAACCTGAAAGGTCAACTTATCAACTTAGGCAAAAGTGAGGGTAAAGGAAAAAGAAGAAGAAAAAGCCCACTAAGTTGAAAACCTGAAAATGGCAGCTCAGGCAGAAGTTATGGCAGAGAAAAAAATAAGAAGAAAAAGTACGTTGAGTTAAAAATCCAAAAAGGGCGACTTAGGCTAACTTTAAGCTCGCTAAGTTGAAAAATCCGAAGGGAAGGCTTAGGAAAAAATTAGAGCATAAAAAAAAGAAAAAAAATAAAAAAGTGAAAAAAAGGAAAAAAATGAACCTGCTAAGTCAAAAACCCGAAAGGGCGACTTGGGCAAAAAATTAGGGTTAAAAGAAAAATACCTGAAGAAGTACAATACTGCCACTGAACCTCAGACTCGAATCAATCTTGACACAATCTAGTCCTATCAATGTTTCAGCAAGAATTAAGAGAACTACTGTGAAATCAAGTCCTATTTGAGGAATGATGGTCACCAGATGTGGGTTGCCAAGATCATCCAGTGAAACGAGTAGAAATTGTGCAAGAAGGTAGATCTAAAGAAGGCAAAGCTAACTAGACAAGGTCCTATCCTTCATCTCAAGCAAAGACATGATGGAAGACAACGTCACACTACCACCTCTGGTGTGAATACCTATGGTAGACATAAAAAAGTCGAAGAAGTTGGCAATATTAGACATTTATGGTGTCTCAACAGTAGGCAGAATGATGCTCTTAAAATTAGACGAATGACAATGAGTATGGCAGAGAATTCATCATACAGGGGGCAAAGCTCCTCCCTGTTGAAGTTGAAGTTGTGATTATAATCCGAGAAGGTCGTGCTTTCCCTAAGAAAAGGAATATCAAGCTTCACATGTCGAAGGAACTTCAAACTCTGAAGACCACTGGATTCGAGTCGCTTCCAGTCATCATCCTTAAAAGCTTCAAGAGAGGCTGAAGAACCTTGAGAATGGCCTCAGACACATTAGAAAACACAAGAAGAGGACTTGGAAGAAAGTAAAAGAGAAAAAAAGAAGGTCAATGGCGACAGTCCTCACTCGTCATCACCATTACATCGCATCAATTAAAAAAGCAATAACATGAGCTTGAATATGCTCAATCTCTCACGCTAAACACTTAATCTACTGGCGACTCATCTAGTCCAACCAAGAAGCATGTAGTTAGCAAAGATTATTAAGATAGAAATCATGTATACATGAAACACAATACATTTTCTTGTAGGAAGCACAATCCAAAATAGAGCATAGTCTAAAAGTAACTAGGTTTTGTAGAATCACTATGCATTATGAAATACCAGGGTAACCGTATAGGAAAAAGGCACAACACTTAGAGGAACGGAAGCAGCATGATGTGCAAGCAGCATGGGTCAAGCAGATCTGTCTCAACGAGACCCAAGGGAAGTAGCATGACGTGCAAACCACTTGAATCAAGCAAATTAGCATTGAACAAACTTAGATAACTATATTGCTTGGATTAAGCAACTTCGTCTCGAGGAGACTTAATTCAAGCAAAGCAATTTGAAGAAGGCACCTCCTCGAAGAAGGCATCCACCTTGAAGGAAGAATCTCCTTTGAAGAGGGCATTTTCCTTAAAGAAGACATCTCATTTGAAGAAGGAAGCTCATCATGAAGAAGGAATTCAAAGTTTACCCCAAAGAAGGGATTTTAGGAGAAGAAATTACCTTGAAAAAGGAAATCCGCCTTGAAGAAGGAAGGTCACTTTGAAAACAAGATTTGAAAAAAAGAAAGACTCATAGCTAGATAGCTAGAGGGGCAAAAAGGTAAGAGAAGAGAGAGGAAAAAGAGGAAAAAAGAAAAAAAAGGAAGAAATAAAAAAGAGAGAAAGAAAAGAATAGAGAGAGAAAGAAGAGAAATAAAAGAAGAAAGAAGAAAGGAAAGAAAGAAATAAAAGAAACAAGAAAAAGATAAGAGAAGAAGAACTCTATATTGACCTTAAGACCGAAATAATTTTTGAACGAACTAGTGACAAGCACCTAGCCATGGCAAAAGCTTAGCAACTTATTAGAAAAGAAGAGTAATATTAGTCGATAGAATCTTTAACCAGAATCACATGAAATAATTCCTCTAGAAACTAGAAAGCAGTTTGTCGAAGAACACATCGAATGAGGAAAATTTTGAATTAATTTTGAAATTATCAACAGATGTTTGACATTTTACAAGAACTTGCAAGGACAATGGAAAGATCCCTAGTGAGTCCGAGAATCAATAATATGATATGAACCTCCCCAGTGAAGGGTCCTATGAATGCAAAATATGGAGAGATCAAGAATGAAGAATGCTCAAGCATAATGAATCACGAATTTTCCCCAGTGGACAAGAAGAAATCAAGAAGAAAAAGAATACTCAGAAGAGGGGCATGAAACCCAATGAATACAAAGTCTGAAGAGATCAAAGAAGAAAAAAGAGCACTTAGCTGAAAGCATGATAGACATTTTCCTAGTAGGCATGCATTAGAAGAAAACCCTAAGAAGTAGGTGTACTTAGGAGTGTTTTAGGCTCTTAGAATAGGCACAAGCCATAAGAAGAGTTGCAATGGAGAGTGTTGAAAACCCGAGGAAGTGGGTGTGTAAAAGTGTTCAAAGCACTTAGAATAGGTGCACTAAAGAGTGTTAGAAACCCTAGGAAGTAGGTGTACTGAAAAGGGTTCGAAACCCTAAGAAGTAATCGCATTGAGCATTGTTGAAAATCCTAAGAAGTAGGTACACGTAAGAGTGTTTTAAACACTTAGAATAGGCACAAGCCCTAAAAGAGGGGCACTTAACAGTATTGAAAACCTTAGGAAGTAGGTACACTTATGACTGTTTAAAGCCTTTAGAACAGACGCATTGAAGAATGTTGAACAAACCCTAGAAAGTAGGTACACTAAAGAGTATTACAAACCTTAAGAAGTAGGTGCACTTAAGAGTATTTAAAGCCCTTAGAATAGGCACATTGAAGAGTGTTAAACAAACCATAGGAAGTAGGTGTACTGAAGAGTATTGGAAACTCTAAGAAGTAGATGCATTAAGGAGTGTTTCATCATTACATAATAAGGAAGCTTTCTAGCCCTTGAATGGGAACCTTAGCCCTTGAGTGGGCATATCGGCCCTTGAATGGGCACATCAGCCTTATGAATGGGCATATTAGCCCTCCAGTGGGCATATTAACTCTTGAATGGGCATATTAGCTCTCGAATAGGCACGCTAGCCCTTGAGTCGACATATTAGCCCTTGAGTGGCCACACCTTGTTTTAGGAATGAAAGAGGAAAGAAGATGATGAGAAGTCTGATAGAATGCGGATAAAGGTGAAGATGTTGAGATGAGAGAAGGAAAGACGAAGCAAGAGTACTTTGTCTATTTTTGTGTCTCATAAACTTCAAGTAGGGGGCAAGCTACAAATACTAGATTTTTTAGGCTTGATGATGAAGTGAAGATGAATGTGAAGAAAGATAAGAAGAAATTGACAAAAAGTCTCAAAAACTGACACATGATTTCAAAAAATCACAAAAATTATTCTAGAAGGAATCTGGTGATGAGTCATATACTGTTGCGAAGCTACGGATGTCTAGCCTAAGAATTTTATAGATCGCAAATCGAGGTTGAACTTGAAGAGTTACGTGTGGTCAAATAGACAAAGGTCAGAAGGGATTACATTGAAAAAATACAAAATTGAATGTCAGAGTCCCGGCCGGCAGTCTTCCAATAGCTGGTCGAATGTTAACCCATTAGAAATGGAAAATTTCACCACCAACTATCCTTTTTTATCTTCTTCCTTCCTTTTTTACTTTCAGCCCTTAACTCCATAAACCCCCCTCTCCTCACTTTCCAAAAGGGATCACAACCCTTTCTTCTCCCTCTTGAAGACACACTATAGAATTCAAGAAGTCTTTTTCAGTTTAAAGTTTTTTGGCGTTTTATATTGCTCTAAACACAAAAAATGTACATCCTAAGAGCAATTCTCTCTTCTTCGTCCTTATTTCTTATTATTTTTCTTGCTTTAGAATAAGCATGTTTCTTTTTTATTATAATACTTAGAAGCATATTTAGGGGTTTTATGAATTATCTAACCCTTTGTTGTTTTGCGAGGTAGAAATGCATGGCGAGGTAAATCTGTTTTCCTTTATTTATTAGAATCATGATTAGGAATTTATATCTTCATGAATGCTTAGAATCATGCTTAGGAGCACATGTCTAGAATCATGCTTAAGAGCACCTGAATAGAATCATTCTAGGAAAACTTATGATTGCTTTGAAGTATGCTACGAAATTGCATAGAATAGGTATGAATTACCTTAATTGCCACTTGAATGCTTGGATTGAGCTAGAATAGCTTTGTTTGATTTTAACTGATTGAATTAGGCGAGAAATGGCATGCTTAGGCTAAAAATGCCATCATTCACTATAAATTGATATGAATTACGCTAGAATAGCAATAGGCTAGAATGTTATGATAGAAATATCAAATACAGGTCGAAGTGCCATGATTCTAGATTATGACTTTGTATTTTAACTAATTGATATGAATAAATGTATGAGTATCCCATATTTAGAAATATGATAAATATGATGCCAAGAAGTGATCGTGACTCACATTGATGGTGAGGGACCATTACTTATAATAATGATTGACTGTATAAATGAGCTTAAAGAGGCTTAATGAATGTTGAATAGGCTCACATATTATGGTAAGGAATTCAACATTTATAGAATCTTGAATTGAATGTTTATATTGAATTGCAATGAATGCTATGAATGGACAGAATGTAATATTTTGAAGTGTTTAAAAGTAGAATTACTTTTCTATTGAAGAACAATCGATGTAATCATATTCCCCTTCCCCCATGTTTGAAAGAAATGTAATATATTCTCCTTCCTCTTTCTATGTATGGATATACAGTTGTCGTTGATTGATAATCACCTCACATGTTTAATGGAGATAAAAAGGGAAATGTGTGTAAAATGAACAACTTAGGCGGACAGTAAGGCAACATGAGTTATTCTAGTTAGGTATACCCTAGTGAAGGTTGGATTTTGATCCGGACGAGGCGAATGGCTCGTAGCTAACTTCCTAAGGCCATCTTTTAAGGGATGAGGGTAGTTTAGGTCCTGAAGTGAGAGATCAGATTAACCCCATTCATTCTCAATTGAATAATTGGGTGGCATCTCCATTTCTGTAGAGGTGCCCATGGGTCATTTGTGTTCCCCTAAGTCTTGAAAGAGGCTTTGACATAATGTCATGATTACAAATGCTCTGGTGGGATTAAAGCCCCATTCACAGGGTGGTTGTGAGCAAGAAGCCCAAGAAAGGGGAGCTTGAAGAATAAAAGCTCAAGAAAGAAGGCTCCGATGAAGAAAGGCTCAGGGAGATCATTGAAAGGGTGGAAGAAGAGACCATTCCTTTAGTAACCCAGATTTTCACCAAGAAAGGTGGATGAACCAACATTGCTATAAAAGCTGTTAAACGAAGCTTGGAGCCTGAATTTGTGTGCCTCAGTGACCATGAGGAAGAGGAACAAGGAAAAGAAGATAAAGAGATGAAAGAAGATGAGGAAGCATCTGCCAAGAAGAAGTCCACACCAACGATGCCTTTGCCAAGAAGTGGACAGCTAGAAAAGGGGCTAGAAAAGGCCCACCACCTAGAAGACTTAAGGTGAAAAAGGGTCGCGAGAGGAAAGGGAAGCGAGTTGAGAGCCTCATGTAGAGAGAGAGTTTACCTAGAAAGTGTAGGGAGGTGATAGTTATGGGTATATGGGATGATATTCCTAAAGTCAAGACTGTTCCCAACTTCTGAGCTGACTTTAGTAGTGATAAAGAAGAGGTGACAGTTAAGGGAGAAACACTTAAAGGGAGAGAATGAGAATATACAAACAGTAACAAAGAGTGGTAGGTTGTACCATGAGAAGGAGAATGAGAAACCAATTGGGAAAGAGAAGACTATTGAGAAGGGCAAGGAAGTTGCCAAGGAAGAAGTTAAAGAAGAAAAAGACAAAGTCATCAAGTAGTTGAAGAAAACTCAAGCGAATGCTAGCGTTTGGGACATGTTGATCTCATCCCAAAAGCATAGAGAAGCCATGGCGAAAGCTTTGGCAAAGGTAGAGATATCAATAGCTGCCACTCCTAATGAGATGTTGCCTGCCATGACCAAAAGAGAACTTAAAGGGATACATGAGAAGGGTTTAATCACCTTTGCTGACAACGACTTACCCTTCGAAAGGAGGAATCACAATAAGCCTTTGTTCATCACCGGGAAGATCGATGGAAAAATGTCTCCTTGTGTTATGGTGGATGATAGGTCTGCTATTAATATAGTGCCCATGAAGGTGTTGCACAAGTATAGGGTTAGTAAAGATGACCTTAAGCCTTGTGAGATGGGGATTTGGGGTTACAATGACCAAAAAAAGAGTGCCATTGGGATTTTTAAGGCGTTAGTGAAGACTAGGCCTATTGAAGTTATGACTAAGTTCACCGTACTAGACATTCCTGTCACCTTTGCTACTTTATTGGGCTGGTTCCATCCACTTGGTAGGGTTCCTTTTACTTTGCATTAGAAAATTCAATTCAATATGGATGGGGAGATTATGACCGTTCATGCTGCCTAAACCATTGTACTCATTGTTTTAGGTGTGAAGGTTGGAGAGATACCTTACATAGGAGGCTTTCATGTAGCCATGATTGATTAAGTCAATCTAATTGTCGTTGGAATAATGATGAAACAAGGACACTTGCCAGGAACTAGGCTTAGGAAGAATGGAAGTGGTCTGCCATCCCTTCTAGATTTCAAAGGTCAAACTGCTAGAAAAGGGTTCGGTTATATGTTTGATGAAGAAGAAGACTTTGAGCCCAAGAAGGGAGAGTTCATCAAGTTTGTTAAAGCCAAAGATACGAAGTATATGGGAGTTGCTGAATCATGGGTTTACAACGTAATGTTGAAGCTTGGATTTGAAATTTTCAAGGATATCCTTCAAGCTGGAATCTCCGAGGGGTATGACTTGATCACAGAGATGGAAAATATGAAGATCAAGGTGGAGAAGCCCTAAGATCAAACACTGCCAATGGACGTGACTGTAGACCTTACTGCTTTCATTGAAGATATTTGCTATAAGGATGTATTTGTTTCTAACCTTTTTGAAGAAGAGGACATTGTTTATGTTTTGAAGTTCAATACGAGAAAGAATAGTTTTGCTTATTTTTTTATGTCTATCATAATCGCATTGTGCATGATAATTTGCATTGCACTAGCATATTTGATATCCCTGCTATTCAAACTCATGACATTAATCTTAATACAATTGAAAAACCCAAGAACATATACATTACACTTGATACAACTCCTAAAGAGAAGAGAGAGAGAGAGACAAGAGAGAGATTTGAGAAATTACTAAAGAAACATGAAAAAGTCTTCACCTGGTCCTATGATGACAAGTCTGGAATCGATAGAAGTATAGTTGAGCATACAATTTCTATGTATCCACGTATGAAGTCGGCCAAGCAAAAGTTGAGAAGGTTGAGACCGAAATGGGCTCAAAAATTCAAGGAAGAAGTGTCTAAACAAATCGAAGCCAAGTTTCTACATGTGGTAAAGTATCAGGAATGGTTAGCGAACACCGTGCCAATGCCAAGGAAGCATGGACGAGTCTGAATGTGTGTTGATTACCAAGACTTGAACAAGGGCTCTCCGAAGGATGATTTTCCTTTGCCTCATATTGATGTGTTAGTGGACAGTGCCGTCGCCAGTGTAATGTTTTCTTTTGTAGATAGGGTTTTTAGTTACAACCAGATAATGGTGGCCACATAAAGACAAGATGAAAATGGCCTTCATTATGAAATGAGGAACCTACTATTATGAGGCGATGCCTTTCAGGTTGAAGAATGTAGAGGCAACCTACCAATGAATGATGATGACGCTATTTCATGATATGATGCACAAGGAGATAGAAGTCTTTAAACGAAATAATGGTGAAATCCAAGAGTTGAGATAGTCATTTTGGAGCACTAGATAGATTCCTAGAAAAGGTGAAGAAGTACAAGTTGCTGCTAAATCCAAGGAAATGTGTTTTTAGAGTCACCTCAAGGAAGCTATGGGGATTTATAGTTGGCAAGAAGGAGATAGAGGTAGATCCTGACAAGTTTTAAGGTGATTACGAAGATGCCATCGCCCAAGACGGAACAAGAAGTTAGAGGGTTTTTTAGGATGATCCAATACATTAGTTTATTCATCGCCAAATTGACGAAAGTTTGTGAACTGATCTTCAAACTCCTAAAGAATGATACACCCAGTGACTTGGAACGATCAATTCCAAGAAGTATTTGAGAAGATTAAGAAGTGTTTGAGAATATGCCAGTTTTGAGATCGCAAAAACCTAGTAAGAATCTGATTCTCTACTTGGCTCTTGAAGATGAGGCCATAGTTGCTATTCTAACACAAAAAGATGAGAATGGTGTAGAACATGCCATTTACTAGCTTAGCAAGAAGTTGTTACTATATGAGATGAAGTATAGTTACATGAAGAAGACAAGCTTAGCCATGGTGTGGCTCTCAAAGAAGTTGAGGCATTACTTTCAGCTTTACAAGATTAAGGTAGTCTCGAAGGAAGACCCATTGATGTATCTCTATGAAGGACCATCTTTGATAAAGAAGCTAGCAAGATAGCTAGTTCAATTATTAGAATGTGACGCATCGAATATGTCACCAAGAAGGTGGTGAAAGGAAGAGTAGTTGTAAAATTCTTGGCCATGAATCCAATCGATGATGATGAACTATAGAAGTTGGATATCCCATATGAACATTTGGGGGTGATCTCAGTGATGGGATGAAGGATGCTCTTTGATGAAGCTATCAATTGAAATGGTACCAGAATAGGAGTTATTCTGGTCTCACCAACCGAAGAAGTCATTCTTTTCGCTAAGAAGCTGGAGTTTAGAGTCACCAACAATATGGCTGAGTATGAAGCATGTGCTTTTGGGTTAGAAATCATGATTGTAGCAGGCATTGATGAAATAGAAGTGTTGGGAGATTCGAAGCTTGTCATCTTTGAAGCTAAGAAAGATTGGGATCTAAGGAAAGGAAGGTTAAAACTGTATCTAGAGCACATAGAAGGCTAATTAGGAGGTTCAAGTAGTGTGCCTTCACTCATCTTCCTAGAAATGAAAATGAGATGGTCGATGCTTTAGCTTCTGTGGCATCAGTTTGGGTGAGTACCCTAGAGCTGTTGGTGAGCCCAATAGTGATATCACAAGCATAGGGTCCTTGCTACATGGAACCCTATGTAATGGAAGCCACAGTTGAGAAGAAGCCATGGTTCTATGATTTGAAAAAGTATCTAGAAAAGAGGACTCTGTTAGAGAAGGCCAGTGAAAAAGACAGGGTTGTACCATGAAGGTTGGCCCAATAATTTACTTGTCATCAAGGAGTGATGTACAAGAGAATGTCAAAATGGATGCCATTGAGGTGTCTCGATGAGAAAGAAGTTAAAAGACTCATGGAGGAAATCCATAGTGGTGTATGTGGGCCATACATGAATGGGCCAATGCTAGCAGGGAAGATAATGAGATACGGCTTTTATTGGCTAACCATGGAGATGGATTGTGTCCACTTTGTGAAGAGGTGTCACCACTACCAAATCAATGGAAATTTTTCAGCCACCCTTGGAGCTACAAGGAATGACAGTGTTGTAACCCTTTGCTACATAGGGCATTGACATTATATGTGAAATAAGATCGTCAGCCTCTAATAGGCATCAATTTGTGGTGGTGGTGATTGACTACTTCACCAAGTGGATAGAAGCTGAGTCCAATAGTTAATTAGGGGCAAAACAGATGGCGAGGTTCATCGAGAAATAATCATATGTAGATTTGAAGTGTCACATCACGTAGTGACTGACAATAGGTTTATTTCCAAGCTGAGACTAAGGCCCTATTTGAGAAATGTGGGATTAAGCACCATAAGTCGTCTCTATACCGATCATAAGAAAACGGAGTAGCAGAAGCAGCTAATAAGAACATCAAAAAGATGTTAACCAAGATAGTTCATGCATACAAAGATTGGGTAGAGAAGCTATTGTTTGTATTATGGGGTTACAAAATGATGCCTGTAAGCTCAACAAGCATAACACCCTTCTTGTTGTTATATGGTTCAGAAGCGGTCCTACTAGTCGAGATTGAAATGAAATCAATGAGGGTTCTGATAGAGTAGAAATTCCAGAAAGGGAGTGGATTCATAATAGATTTGAACAGTTGGCCTTGATTGATGAGAAAAGAATAAAGGCCAGATACCATATTTAGTTGTACTAGAAATGAGTTGCTCGAGCCTTCAAATAAAGGCAAGGAAGTGAAAAGAAGAGGAATTGGTCCTTAAACAAGTAGGGACAGTAGTGTTTGATTGGAGAGGGAAGTTCAGACGCAATTGGGATGGCCCATTTATTATGACGAAGGTCATGTCCAATAGAGTCATCATCTTATCAAAGATTGAAGGGGATAAGTTTACTGAGCCTATCAACATGGACAGGTTGAAGAAATATTATGTGTGAAAGAAGAAAAAAGAAGTAAAAAAAAAAGTGTAAGAGGAAAAATAATTAATCAAAAAGCTAAAAAAGGCTAATTAATGATAGGAGTTGTCTCATTATGCATATATTGTTCGAAGAACAAACCATTGTACTTTTATTAATGAAATGAAATTGTTTGGAAACAAATATGCCTTTGAAATGTCTCATTATTTTGCATGATAACAAAAGGAAAGCATCTAACATCTAAGCTAACAGGAAACAGTCAATGTCATCTCTACCTCTTCATTAGACTATGAATGGGCTCACCATATCACTCACGACATTGTATTGCTCGAACAACATGATCGGGAATAAAAGCCTGAAGGTTCACCCAACCCTTGTATCAATCATTCGTCTCGAAGTCATGATCATATAATAGATTCCTCTTAATGATCCAATGTGGTTAAGAATCCCTCACACGCTCTAGATAATGAGCAAACAATCTCTTAGGACCGGAAGCAGTTGGTGAATCCATAATATTTTGCTTAAGTCCATATTGCCAATGCAATCTAGTAGGATCATAAAAATAATTGTGGGTGAAACCCACCAAAGGCAAGTACACGATGTAGGTCTTGATTGTCAGGTGCTTTAACCTCCACCATGGATAGTGCTAACGAATCTAAGTATCTGAAATGACTCAAAGCTAGCCGACCCAGGAAGCATGTCTCTCAAGCTTCCTCCTTGTATGAAGTCAAGGGCTATAACAAGAAATATCTCCTTCAGGAGGTGCTAGAATAGACAACCTCTCCTATAACCAAATACGAAAAGGAAAATAAATAAGAAAAATAAGAAAAGCCTACTAAGTCAAAAACCTAAAAAGGCGACTTAGGTAAAAGTTAGGGCAGAAAAAAAGATTAAAGAAAAAGCCCGTTGAGTTGAAAATTCGAAAAGGGCAGCTCAGTCAAAAGTTAGGGCAAGCTCGCTAAGTCAAGAACCCAAAAGGGCGGCTTAGGCAAAATCAAAGCATTAAAAATAAAAAAGAAGAAAGAAGAAAAAAATAAAGAGAAAGCCAACTGAGTTGAAAACCCGAAAAGGGTGGTGTGAATGGGGCTCTCATCCTGCCAGAGCATTTGCAACCATTACACTGTGTCAAAGCCTTTTTTGAGGCTTAAAGAAATACAAACAAGCCATGGGCATGTCTAAAGATTGGAGTTGCTGTCCAATTGTTCCATTAAGAATGAATAAGGGCAATCTGGTCCCTTGCTTCAGAACCTAAACTGCCCTCATCCTTTCATACATGAGTTGGGCAGGTTAGGTACGAGCCATTCGCCTCGCTCGGATCTAAAACTAGCCTTTACTAGGGTATACCAAATAAGAAAAACTTATAATATTATATAGTCTACTTAAGTTGTTCATTTTATGCACACATCTCCAATTTTATCTTCTTTGAGGCACGTGAGGTATATTCAACCAATAACACTATATTCATACAAAGAAAGAGAAAGAAGAATAAAGTTACATTTATTTTCAAACATGGGGGAATGAGAGGAGGATTATATCAATTGTTCTTTAACAATAAAGATAAACTACTTCTGGTATTTCAAATATCCATTCATTCATTCATATAAATAATATATTAAAATATCAAATATAAACAATCAATTCAAGACTCGATAAACAAAGAATTCCTCACCATCATATGTGAGTCTATTCAATGTTTATTAAGCCTCTACATGCATATTCATACATTCGATTATCATCATATGTAATGGTCTCTTACCATCAATATGAGTCCACCATCACTTCATAGCATCATTCTAATCATATTTCTAAACATGGTTTTTATAAAATCAATCAATCAATTAGGATTCAATACAAAGCCATAATATAGAATCATGGCACTTCCACCTAGATTTGATGTTTCTTATCATGGTAATTCTACCTAAACATGGCAGTTTTAGCTTATTCATAGTAATCATAGTGAATCATGGCATTTCTAGCCCATTTCAAGCATTCAAGGGTAAACATGATAATCCATACCTAATCTATGTTATTTCCTAGTATGCTTCAAAAATCATAAGCCTTCCTAGCATGATTCTAATCATGAGCTCCTAAACATGATTCTATGGCATTCTCAAAGAAAATATACTCCTAAGCATGTTTCTAATAAGGGAAGGAAAAATGACTTACCTTGACACGCATTTCCACCTTGAAAAACAAATAAGGGTTAAAACAATTCACAATAATCCTAAACATGCTTCTAAGCATCAAAATAAAACCTAATCATGCTTATTCTAAGAATAAACAAACCTAAACATGCTTATTCTAAAGCAAGAAAAATAAAGAAAAAATACTCTCAAGGTGTACCCTTTCCAGATTTAGAGCAATAAAACGCCTTAAAAAACTTTAAACTAGAAAAGAGTCCTTGAATTCTCAAGTGTGTCTTATAGAGGGAGAAGAGAAGATTTCCATGTGTTACTGAAAGTGAGCTAGGGTGGTTTATATCGTTGAAGGTTGAATTGAAAAAACGAAGGAAAATACAAAATAGGAAGGTGTTTAACGAAATTTTTCAGAAATGGGGGGAGGACAGATGGTTGACTGAGTGAGGACTACCGACCGGCAATGGGACAACTGACTAGCTGTGGGTGGACAACTAACCGGTGGTAGCATAGCCAGTTGGCTATCTTACAATCGTCAGTAGGTTGTGGCCCACCAAACCTTTTGATTTTGCATTTTTTTCAATGTAGCCCCTTTTGACCTTCAGCCATTCGATCATGCGTAACTCTGATTTGCAATCCATAAAATTCTATGAAAACTAGACATCTATATCTTCGCAAAGTATATTACTTATCATTAGATTACTTTTGGATTAATTTATGTGATTTTTCAAAGTCATATATTAGTTTTCAAAGTTTTCGATCGATTTTTCCTCAACTCTCTTCTTTTTGCTCTCAAGGACATTTCGATCATTTTCTTTGCTCTTCATTCATCATCAACCTCAAAAATCAAGTGTCTATAGGCAACTTTGACAAAAGTTAGGGCAAGCTCGCTAATTCAAAAACACGAATGGGCAATTTAGGCAAAAATTAGAGCATGAAAAAGAACAAAGAAGAAAAAAATAATAAAGAGAAAGCCCACTGAGTTGAAAACCTAAAAAAAATAGCTCATGCGAAAGTTAGGACAAACTCGCCAAGTCAAAAACCTAAAAGGGCGACTTAGACAAAAATTAGAGCATGAAAAAGAAAAGCAAGAAATGAACCTGCTAATTTGAAAACCTGAAAGGGTGACTTAGGCAAAAATAAAGGTAAAAGGAAAAATACCTGAAGAAACAGAAGACTACCACTAAACCTCTAATTTGTATTAGTCCTTATTCAGTCCAGTCTAGCTCAGCAAGAATCAAGGGAACTACCGTGAAACTGGGACCCCATCTGGGAAATGATGGCCACAAGATGTGGGTCTCTAAGACTCTCTAGTAAAACCAACAGAAACTGTGCAAGTAAGCAGAGCTAAAGTGGGTGAAGCCAACCGAACTAGGTCCTATCCATCATCTCAAGCGGTGGATAATTGAAGACAATATCACTCTGCCACCTTGGTGTGAATACCCATGATAGAAACTAGAAAGTTGAAGAAGTCAACAAGTTTGGACATTTATGGTGTCTTAACAGTAGGCAAGATGATGCTCCCAAAACCTGACACATGACAACCTAGTATGATGGAGAATTCCTTATATAGGGGGCAAAGCTCTTACCCATTGAAGCAGGAGACGTGATTATGAGAATCCTAAAAGGTCATGTAGTCCTTGAGGAAAGGAATGTCAAGTTTCACGTGTGAAAGGAATTTCAAATTGTAAAGATCGTTGGATTCGAGTCTCTTCCAGTCATCATACTTTAAATGCTTCAAGAGAGGCTAGAGGGCCTTGAGGATGGCCTCAGACATGTTAGAAAAGTGAGAAGAGGCATTAGAAGGCATGAAGAGAAGTGTAAGGGAAAAAGAGAAGGCTGATGGCGACAATTATCACTTGTCATCACCATTATCATCAGTATCAATTGAGAAAGCAATAATCTGAGTCTGAAGATGCTCAACCTCTCACTCTAAGCACTTGATTTGCTGGGAACCCTTCTAGTACAAGTAATAAGCACATAGTTGAAAGACTCTTAAGCATAGGAACATGCATACATGAAACATAAAACATTTTCTTACAGTAAGTATGATCCAGAATGGAGCATAGTTCAAAAGTGACTGAGTTTTGCAAAAATCACAAAACAATATGAAACACTGGGAAAATGCCCAACACCTAAAGGAATAGAAGCACCATGATGGGAAAGCTGCTTGAATTAAGCAATTAGTCTCGAGCAAACCTAGAGTGTAGATTGCTTAGATTAGGCAAGGAGACTCAATTCAAGCAGAACTGTTTCAAGATCTACCTTAAAGAAGGCATCCACATTGAAGAAGGAATCTCCCTTAAAGAATGCATCTTCCTCGAAGAAGACATCCACCTTGAAGAAAGAACCTCCCTTAAAAAAAGGACATCTACCATGAAGAAGGGGTTCATCTTGAAGAAGGCATCTCCTTTGAAGAAAGAATTCAAAGTCTGACCTAAAGAAAGGATTTTGAAAAAGAAATTTGATGTTTATCTCGAAGAAGGAATTCCGCCTTGAAGAAAGAAGGTCGCCTTGATGAAAGGATTTGAAAAAGAAAAAGATTCATAGTCAGATAGTTAGAAGGGTAAAAGGCCAAGGAAAAAGAAAAAAGAAAAAGAAAAAGAAGAAGAAAGAGAAAGAAAAGAGAAAGAAAAGAAAGAGAAGAAAAAGAGAAGAAAGAAGAGAAGAAGAGAGAGAAAAGAGGAGAAAGAAAGAAAAGAAAGAGAGAGAAAAAGCAAGAAAGAAAGAAAGAGAAAAAGAAAAGAAGTGAGAGAAAGAGAAGACAGAGAGAAAAAAAAGAAAATAAGAGAAAGAAAGAAAAGAGACAAAAAGAAAAGAAAAGAGAAGAAAAACTCTAAATCGACATTAAGACTGAAAGAATTTTCAAACACAATCGGTGACGAGCACTCGACATGGTAGTAGTTTAGCAACTCACAGAAAAAGAGTAACATTAGTAGATGGAATCTTCGATAGACCCACATGCAAGAATTCCTCTAGAGACTAAAATGCTGATTGTTAAAGAACACGTCGAACGAGGTAAATTTTGAATTCATTTTAAATCATCAAGAGATGTTTGATATTTTCCAAGACTTTGCAAGGATGATGGAAAGATCCCCATTAAGTCCAAGAATCAATAGCATGACATGAACTCTTGAGTGAAGGGTCATATGAATGCAAGATCTGAAGAAATCAAGAGCAAAGAATGCTTTGACGAAGGCATAAAGAAATGAAAAGTCTAAAGCATAATGAATCAAGAATTTTTCCCCAATGGATTAGAAGAAATCAAAAATAGAAGCAAGAATAATCAGAAGAAGGGCATGAAGGCCAGTGAATGCAAAGTCTGAAGAGATCAGAGAAGAATGAAGAATATTCAGCCAAAGGCATGAAGAATGAAAAGGTCTAAAGAATGCAAAGTAGTGCATAATAGACATTTTCTAATGGGCATGCATTAGAAGAAACCCTAGGAAGTAGTGCACTTAAAGAGTGTTTTAAGCCCTTAGAATAGGCACAAGCCCTAAGAAGAGGCACACTAAAGAGTGTTAAAAACCTTAAGAAGTTGGTACACTTAAAAGTGTTTTAAGCCCTTAGAATAGGCACAAGCCCTAAGAAGAGGTGTACCGAAGAGTGTTTGAAAATCCTAGAAAGTAGGTGCACTTAAGAGTGTTTTAAGCCCGTAGAATAGGCATAAGCCCTAAGAAGAGGGGCACTAAAACATGTTTAAAAACCCTAGAAAATAGGTGCATTTAATAATGTTTGAAGCCCCTAGAATAGGCACACTAAAAAGTGCTAACAAACCCTAAGAAGTAGGTGCACTAAAGAGTGTTTCATCTTAACATCGTGAGGATGCACTTTATACATGAGAAAAATGCATTTGTCTATACTAGAAAAGTGCACATCATGCATCATAAGGATGTATTTCATGCATTAAAAAAATGCATTTGTCTACACTAGAAAAGTGTACATTATGCATCATAAGGATGCACATGTCCGCACTAGAATAGTGCACATCATGCATTAGAAGGATACATTTCTCTACACTAAAAGAGTACACATTGTTCATCATAAGGATTCATATCTTAGCACTACAAGAATGCACATCATGCATTAGAAGAATGTATTTGTCCGCACTAGAAGAGTGCATTGCATACATTAGAAAGATGCGCTTTAGCCCTTAAGCGGGCACACTAGCCCTTGAGTGGGCACATTAGCCCTTGAGTGGGCACACCTCATTTGTAGGAATTGAAGAGGAAAGCAGATGATGAGAAATCTGACAGAATGCAAATGAAGGTGACGATGCCAAGATGAAGAGGAAAAGGAAAGACGAAGTAAGAGTACTTTATCGATCTTTGTGTCTAACAAACTTCTCTAAAGTAGGGCGCAACCTGTAGACACTTGATTTTGGAGGCTTAATGATAAAGCAAATATGAATGTCAAGCAATGAAAATGATCAAAGTATCTTTGGAAGCTAAAGGAAGAAAAAGGAGAAGAAACTGACTAAAAACTTTGAAAACTGACACATGATTTTGAAAAATCACAAAAATTAATCTACAAGGAATCTGATGATGAGTCATATACCCTTGTAAAGCTACAAGTGTCTAGTTTTTATAAAATTTTATGGATTGCAAATCAGTGTTGAGCTTGAAGAGTTACGTGCAATCAAATAGTTAAAGGTCAGAATGGACTGTATTAAAAAAATGCAAAACGGAAGGGTTGGTGGGCCACAATCGACCGGCGGTCCTCACACAACCGATTGGCTATTCTCCTTGTAATTTTGGCAAATTTCACCGCCAACCTTACTATTTTGATTTTTGACTTCTTTTTTCAACTCAACCCCTCAACTTTATAAACCCCTCTCTACCTTACTTTTCAACACACGCTAAAATCCTCTATTCTCCCTCTTAAAGACATACTTGAGAAGTCAAGGAGTCTTTTCTACTTTAAAAGCTTTTTTAAGCATTCTATTGCTCTAAACCCAGAAAGGATATGTCTTGAGAGCAATCCACTCTTCTCCCTCCTCTTTTCTTTTTTATTTTTCTTGCTTAGAATTAAGCATGCCTAGGTTTTACTATACTTAGAATGAGCATGATTAGAATTTGTTTCAATGCTTAGGAGCATGTTTAGGGATATTTTGAATGATTTTAACCCTCGTTTATTTTGTAAAGTGGAAAGACATGTCAAGGTAAGTCATCTTTCCCTTCTTTATCTAGAAATATGCTAAGATTTTATTTTGTTTGCAAATGCTTGGAATCATACTTAAGATCGCATGATTAGAATCATGTTAGGAGTCAAACTTATTTTTGAAGAATGCTAGGAAATAGCATAGAATAGGTAAGAATTGTCATGATTGGTTAAAATTACCATTATTACTTTGACTGATTGAATTAGACATGATTACTATAATGATGCTAGAATATGCCATGATAACCATGATTAGGCTAGATATGTCATGTCTAGGCTAGAATTGCCATATTTAGAATATCTGTTATCAATTGAATTATGCTAGAATATCAATAAATAGGTAAAATTACCATGATAAGAATTATCAGACCTAGGTAAAAGTGCCATGATTTTAGTTTATGGCATTGTATGATTTTAATTTGTTTGTTCTGAATAATTAATATGATTGGAAATATGAATGATTAATTATATGATGACATGAAGTGATGATGGACTCACATTGATGGTGAGAGACCATTACCTAGAATGTATGAATATGAATGCTTGAAAAGGCCTGATAAGTATTGAATAGACTCACATATAATGGTGAGGAATTCACTATTTATCGAGTCATGAATTGAATGCTTATAGTGATTTTTTAATTTGCATGAATATGCTTTGTATGGAATCTTTTATATTATTGAATATTTGAATTATTTAGAAGTAGAATTTACTTTATTTGTTGAATAAAAAACTGACATAATCCTATCTCTTATCCCCTGTCCCCCATGTTTGAAAGGAAATATAATTCTATTCTCCTCCCTCTTTCTTTGCATGAACATACAATCGCTGTTGGTTGAATATCCTTAGATGTTCTAATGAAGATAAAAATGGAAATGTGTGCATAAAATGAACCACTTAAGTAGACTATCTAACAATATAAGCTATACCTATTTGGTATACCCATTGGAGCCCGGATTTAGATCCGGGCGAGGCGAGTGACTCGTACCTAACTTCTTGAACCCATGTCTGAAGGGATGAGGGTAGTTTTGGTCCTAAAGCAAGGGATCAGATTGCCCCCATTCATTTCCAATTGAATAACTGAGTGGTGACTCTATTCTTAAGAGGTGTCTATGGCTCGTTTGTGTTCTCTTAAGTTGTGAAAGAGGGTTTGACACAATGTCATGGTCGCAACTGCAAATGCTTTGGGGGATGAAAGCCCCATTCACAGCCACTAAGATCACTTATCTTGATCCTACGTTTTATTATGCAAACAATTGCTTTTATCTTTTTATTACATATGAGGTGTCAATAATTTATATACACTTATAGAAAGAGGGACAAGAATTAATTACATTTTCATCAAATATGGGTGAAGGGACTAGGGATTACAACTACCCCACATAATTGTGATAAAATAAATTAAACAATTATAAAATGAGAAAATTTGGAGTTTAATCCTCAATCATCAAATAAGGGCATTAATAATAATAAGCATAATTAAAAATAAATGTTAACCTAAACATGTCATCTCTCATACTAATTGTGATACCTATAGACACTTGATTTTTGAGCTCAATGATGAAACATGAACGTTTGTTGAGCAATGCGGAATGGCTCAATTGACCTTGAATGGAAAGAAAGGTGTGCCAAGGTGAAAGAACAAAAACTTAGAAAACTGACAGCCAACTTTGAAAAATCATAGAAATTAATCTAGGAAGAATCTAGTAACGAGTCATACACCGTTGCGAAGCTATTGATGTCTAGTTTTTATAGAAATTTATAGATCATAAGTTATATTTTATACAGAAAGTTATAGATGATTGAACATAGCTGACTTAGAATGTATTGTTCACTGGCAATACTATTCACTGGCGGTAGTACTATTCACTACCGATCGATACTATTCATCCAAATCCCATATTGATTTTTTATCAATTTTCACTCTAAGGCCTATATAAGCACCTTTGACACACTTATCAAGGCATCTAGAAATCTATCTCTCTCCTTTTAAGACACACTTATGAGAATTTCAAAGAGTCATTTCTAGTCCAATATTTTTCAAGCATTTTATATTGCTCTAAACCTGAAAAGGGTATGTCCTAAGAGCAATTTTCTCTTCTCCCTCCTATTCTCTTCTTTATTTTTCTTATTTTTGCTTAGAACAAGCATGTTTAGGGTTTATATAAATTATTTAACCCTTATTTGTTTTGCAAGATGGTTAAGCGTGTCAAGGAAAGTCTACTTTCCCTTGCTTATTTAGAACCATGTTAGGAGTTTATTTTCTTTGTGAACGCTTAGAAATATGCCTAAGAGCACATGTGTTAGAATCATGCTTAAGAGCATATGATTAGAATCACGACTAAGAATTCAACTTATTTTGAAGCATGCTAGGAAATAGCATAGAATTAGGTATGAATTACCTTGATTGGTTGAAATTGTCATGTTTACTGTGTGATTGATTGAATTAGGCTAGAATAGCTATGTTTTGCCATGATTGATTGCAATAGGCTAGAATTGTCATGTCTATGAAAGAATTGCCATATTTTGAATTTGTCATTGAATTGTGCTAGAATATGTTATGATTTAATATGATTGACATGATTGTGCTAGAATAGTCATGTTTTGTCATGATTGACGTGATTAGGCTAGCAATGTCATGCTAGGCTAGAACTGCCATTTTTAGAATCTACATTGTCAATTAAACTATGCTGGAATAGAAATGAATAGGTAGAACTACCATGATAAGAATTATCAAATCTAGGTCGAAGTGCCATGATTTTAGTTTATGACCTCAATTAGATTGTTAATTGTTTGATATGAATGAATGTATGAATATACCATGTTTATAAGTATAATTGTATGATGCTATAAAGTGATGGTGGACTCACATTGTGTCACGCCCTAACATCTCTTATTTAGAGATTTTAGGGGTGATTGAATTAGAAATTAATAAAACTACGTCATCAATATCTCATTTTTTTCATATATATATCACATGAATTCATTACAACTTATGACTATATGATCAAATTTAATTTTTACATAGACTGGTGACTAAAAGCAATACATCAGTTATTAGTCACCGAAGAAAATCTCCCATAATAAGCTAGGAGAATCAAGACAATTCCCAAAACCATTGTAAGCATGTAGACTCCATACTCCCTAGGAAAGCTCTGGAAAATCTCTAGGAGGGATGTCCTTCTGTGTACCTATGGAGGGAGGGGGTGAGCATAAAGCCTAGTAGGAAAATTCTAACAATATACTCAATCACATATTCAACCATTATTCAAGTACAGAATTATACACCTAATAATAATAATAATTTAAACAATTATATTTATTCGTGCATCAGGTTTGTACTCGTGTTCCCCTTGGATCCGTATACAAAACAGCCCATCCAAGGTCCAACGCTTCATGCGAACATTATTCGTGTTCCCCTTGGATCCGTATACAAAACAACCTATCCAAGGTCCAACACCTCATGTGAATAGTATTCGTGTTCCCTTGGATCTGTATACAAAACGGTCCATCCAAGGTCTAACACCTCATGTGAATAGTATTCGTGTTAAACTTAGATCCGTATACAAAACGGCCCATCTAAAGTCCAACACTTCATGTGAATAGTATTCGTGTTCCCCTTAGATCCGTATACAAAACGGCCTGATGCGTTCGAAACTAGCAAGTATATTAGTCGCACAAGTAATAAAGTGATAAGTAGATATCGTTCCCACGAGGATTGATTCTAATTGAATTCGTTATTTTCCAGCAACGATAAACTAAACAGGGGGGGTTTTGTTGAATGATAAACTAAATGAAATAAGAATGCAAATTAAGAATAACAAAACAGAAGTTAAATTTGAAATGAAAGATCAATGGAGACACTTGGTTTAAAGGGTTTTCTTCTCCCGCCACACAAGATATGATTTGTGAATTAAAACAGTAGAATTGTAATCCACTTACAGCATTGGTGAAGTTTATCAACCGTAGATAACAACAAGCTCTGTTATCCAAATCTTTCCTTAACTTTTTTGTTGTTAAATAAAACAAGCTCTTTTTTTAATCTCTATCCATTAAACAACCTAGAACAAGCTCTCTAAGTTTAATTCAATAGAAGCATTACGATGAGAAAGATAGGTTGATCTAAGCAATAAGCACACAAGTTCGGATTATTTAACCTAGGTTGTATTTTCCAATTGCAATCTCTGATCACAATTTGCTACTAATGATTGGAAATTCATGACAATTACGGATCAAGATTTCTAATCTAGCAATAGACAACAACAGATATATTCAGTTGGCCATTCCAAATACAATCAGCAAGCAATCATAAGCATTAGATATGGGAAAATACAAGCAACTTCAATTAGAGAATTGGATAACAATTTTCTTACACAATCAACTCACAAAATCCATATCAAGGGCTTTGAAATCACCCTCAACCAATTCAGATTTAGTTACACATATTCAATCAAATAACAAATACAATACAGAGAAATTCCAGAATTGAAAAGGAAAGAAAGAACTTAGTAAATTCTTTGAATATCTTCTTTGTAGATGAATCTTCTTGGAATTGTAGTTCCTCCTCTTTCAAAATCTTCTTTCTTCCTTCAAGAACTCCCAAAGGATGAAGAGAAATCCAGAAATGCAGCCTCCTCCCACGTTTTCTCCCCTCTTCAAGTTATGAAAATAAAACCTTAAATTGTGTTAAAAATACTCCTGCTACAGTAACTTGCTACAGTGCCCCGTATTTTTAATAAGACTGCTACAGTGATATCTGGAATTACAAATTATACACGTCTCATAACCATTTTTTTTTTCACAACTTTTCGGTACCTAACTACATAAATTTCGTGAACCGTAAAATTTTCTCCAGAAATAGAACTTCGAGGAAAGCTTTTCAAATGGTATATAAGCATGTTTTTTTAATCCTCCCGGTTAATTGTATATCGATAACAAATCAACTGCCAAAGAAATTGGTTGACTAGCAGGAGGAAAATGAAGGGTTTTTTACTCCAATTTTTGTGTAAGTTTCCTCCAAAACTCCTACAAAAACATCAAAAAAACCCACACAAAAACATAAAAATACCAAGGAATATAGCAAAGAAACGTGGACGAATTGATATAAAAGTAATACATAAATAGACACCTATCAAATTTCCCCCACACTTAGACTTTGCTAGTCCTCGAGCAACTAAAATGATACGAAACAAAACTAAACCGAAACAGAATCAAAGAAAAATTAAAACACACAAAAGCTTCAACTTGCAAATAGGCCTCAAAGATTGTACTTAATTATAACCCAAGGAAAACTTCAAAAAAAAAAAATAATGCAAAACGCTTGATCAAGAATTTCATCTCAAGTTAGTTTCGCTTTACTTCAATTTCCCCTCCAAGTGTGTGTGTTGGTGTAAGAGCCCAGTTTCTCGACCTAATCACTTGTAACCAGATGAGTTTTATATGCCATAAAAAATGAAATCATATTTAATATTTGAAGATGTGCGTATAAAATGAACTTCCATAGGCTTGCCTTTTCAAAGGTCACTCTTTCCACTACATGTGAGACATGCACAACACCAAGGATCAAGTAGGACTTTATTAAGCTTGTAACGTTTGGCTTGGGTGAAGGTATGATAAAGGATAATAATTTTGGCTCAAATCACCCACAAACACATAAATCATTCAAGACTATGTAGAGCTCAACCCTATAACACAACTTATTTTCAATTCACCAGGTTACTCCCCCAAACTTATTTAGAACACTCAATCTTTTTTTTTTTTTGCAGAAAACAAAAGAAAACTACACCCTCACACTTTGTTGTTTCATTCTTTTTAAGAACACTTAAGGGTATAGATCTCTTATTCTTCTTCTTTTTTTTTCTTTTTTTCTTTTTTTTCTTCTTTTTTTTTTATTACACTTCCCCTCCCCCACACTTAAAACAACACATTGTCCTCAATGTGTAAGTACGTGGACGATAAGTACAGATTGATTTTTTTTCTTTTTTTTCTTTATTTTTACAAACACAATAGAACTCACTTGCATTATTGCTCATGACACATCCCAACCTCCTCTAACTTCCCAAAACCAGAACATAGCTCAAAATTTAATTGTGAACGATCTACATGCTCATAGGTAAGGATAAACTGTTTGGAATAAATTCATTTGAGGTTAGGAAATCTTTTAGTGAGTTAACAAAGAAAAAAGGCTTACAAAGGCTCAAAGGGGTAACTAGGGATCAATTTCAGTCAAGGTTGGCTATTAAGGCTCAAACGGTCCAAAGATGGCCTAAATCATTTCCCCAATGTTGCACAGTCTAGGATTTCGCCTCGAGTGACCATTAAACAAGTTCTAGAATTCATTGAAATCAAAAGAAACATTTAAATTACATAAACTTTCTCTAAGTGAACAAATAACTCAGTGATAATAGCTCAGTGCTCAATGTTGCGCAAGGATTCTAAAGCAAAGCGAAAACCAATAAACATTTCAAGCACACAGATCCATGCATCATTTATCATTTTCCAAGAGTTATCCTTAATTCAATCATTATCTTATCATCGACCCACAAAATGCAAGAAAAGAGGTACGTGGCGTTGTTACACCTGAGTCAAGATTGTATATTTCAACAATATTTAGGACCAGTAGCCCGCAGACTTAAGGTTTCCAGCCTATATACCTTTATTATGAAAGAACAAAACAAGATACAAGACACTTCAAACAACATGAAATAAACAAACTACAGATTTTTTGAGAGAGAATGCGTTTCAAGAGTTAAGAAAACCCTATATTCTGCCATTCTCAGGTTTTTCCACAATTGTTTTTTTTGAATCGAAACTGATAAAGACAAAAACACACAACAACTCGAAATTACGCAAAACTAAACTCACTAATAAAATAATAAAGTTCAACAAGTCAGCAAACAAAAACAAGTTAGTTAGAATGGGTCTAAAAAGTTTAGAGTTAGCCTTCTTATTCAGCCATTATGGAATGAAGAGATCCAGAAGGCGTTTCAAGAGAACTTGAACTTTTTAAGCCACCACTCTCAAAGCCATGATTAGAAAATATTACCTGGGGCGAAAGAAATAACCTGAAAAAAACTCAAAAGAAATGACATGAAAAATCTCAAATAAACACACTAAAAAGAAAGCAAACAAAAAACGAAGCAAACCAGCAAATAGGGATTACAGATGGAGGGTTAAATCCAGTTGACGCCTTTTGTTGCCTTCTCCAAACCAATTATCCGAGCCATTGTTGGATCAGGTGAATAGACGAATTCTTGTAGTTTGTCAATTAACTCTCCTGCAGTTGAAGCTGTAACCAGCATTTGCCTTGCTGACGGTGAGATGAAAATTTTGTCTACAGCTTGATCAAGAAAGGACAACAAACCATCAAAAAAATTATTAACATTTAACAAACCAATGGGTTTCTGATGGATGTTTAGCGGTGCCCAAGAGGTGATTTGAAATATCTCCTCTAATGTACCATAACCACCTGGCAAAGCTATAAATGCATCGGACTTAACAACCATATGTGCAATACGCTCATGCATACTAGAGACCTGTAACTCTTCCCCGATTGTGTTGCCTACGATATCTCGTACAGCTAATGGTTTAGGGATAATGCCGAGAACTTTGCTCCCTCCTAGGGATGCAGCTGTTGACACACACCCCATTAACCCAAGACTACCCCCTCCATAAATCAAATTAATACCCCTCGCAGCTAATGTCCTACCAAGATCAAGAGCTGCTGTGGTAAACTCTCCATCTTTACCAAATTGCGATCCGCAAAATACGCATATATTGGGGAATCGCCGAATTGGTGTTTTCTCCATTTCTACAAGTGCTCTAATCTTGTGTAAGACACGTTAGATATTATGCTTTTCAATTGCAAGAAAGTTTATGGAATGACATATGAAAATATGCAGAATGTATATATACACCCATAAAACTCTCAAATTTTGACACAGGGGGACATACTATCGGTGGGGGTTGCTCGATGCAGATTTATCGCCCCAAGATTTGAAAAAATGAGATATGCCTTCGGCGAGGTTTGACAAAACCTACACACTTGTCTCCCACGTGAAGCATGGAAAATGGAGATACACTTTTGGGGGGGGTTGACAAAACCCCCACACTTGTCTCCCACGTGAACCATAAAAAATAGAGATACACTTTCGGTGGAGGTTGACAAAACCTCCACACTTGTCTCCCACGTGTACTTATGCCATAGGGTAAGTCCATAGTTGGTTTTGTCACAAAGAAGAAAAGAAACTTGAATTAAAACAAACAAAATCAACAAACAACAACAACACAAAAACAACATTGATAATCAGATCAAACGAAACAAGAAAAAAAATTCGACAACAACAACAAACATGCAAATATACAAGTAGTTGTGATTGTGGCTCACATCTTCCTCTGGTTTTACGTCCAGTAACGGCTGAAACGCCTTCTATGAGTCAGGGATTTGCTTCCCATCCAGTTTTCTTATAAACTGGCAAACAGGGTCGTTTTTTAGTCAGATTCCCTAGACTATAACACTGCAATTCATCACGAAATTGTGTCCATAGATTAACCAATTCACGCTGACAAGTCCACAAGAATGTGACTCAAGAGTTAATAAAACATTATCCAGTGACTCATTACTCATACCATTCTTAATAAATTGAAATTTGTTTTAGCCCCTCTCTTAATCCTGGGACGCAAAAACCTAATGAAACGACAGTCTGGGTTTACAATTCATCTAGCACATTTTTATAACATACTTGTTAACCTTATTCTTCCCCGCTCTTTCGCCTCTTGGCGTTTAGTTAAGCTCTTTTTCCTAAACCAGGCCATGTATTTTTACGCGATTAATTGTCCGCTCACCGGACCAATCTCACCTTGGCTTCGATAAGCCATCGATATCAAGCAGCCCACAGTTAAAGCATCAATGCCCAAAGTCTAATGTCATCCGTACTTTATAAATTTTTTTTTTTAAAACACAAAGAGCATCTTTTTGAGGAAGTGAAGGGAAATATTTACGAAGGTTCGATAGAAAGATATCAGCATCCATTGAAGAGAAGAAAAGGAGAGATATACCGATAATGCGATTGAGTTTGTTCTTCTCCCAGATATGCACGTTTCAAACCTTCGGACAATGGCTTCAACTCCCGTTTGAATGTTTCCTCAAGCTGTTGCACAACTGAACTCGAAGCACGGAATAATCAAATTAAACACAAGAAAAAAAAAGAAAAGAAAAGAAAAGAAAAGAAAATAGAGACACATAAAAGAAATAAAAACACAAGAGCAAATGAAAGTACAAAACAAACAACAAAGCAATAAGACCAAATGGCAAAGGAAGAGATAAAAACCTGATCAATTATAATAGCCTATGAGAGGAATCTCCTCGAAACACAAAAATTGATCAATACTACCTTCTTTTCTTTGTCTCTTTTTATTTATATTTCAAAAACATTGGGTTGCCTCCCAATAAGCGCTTGGTTAAACGTCCTCAGCCTGACGTTATCTGTCCTCACCCATCAAGATAAGTTGGCTCGTAGAGAGGTACCTCATCGATGTCCTGCATCACTGAATTCTCATAGTAAGGCTTCAACCTGTGCCCATTAACCTTGAATACTTTATCCGTTTTTAAGCTCTTGATTTCCACTGCACCATGGGGAAAAACATTAGTAAGAACAAAAGGTCCAACCCATCGAGATCGTAATTTACCTGGAAATAACTTGAGGCGAGAATGAAATAAAAGAACTTTCTGTCCCACTTCAAAAATTCTTCCTGGAGATCATTTTATCATGAAATGCCTTAGTTTCCTCCTTGTAAATTCTGGAATTCTCATAGGCATCATTTCTAAGTTCTTCCAATTCTTGCAGTTGAAGCTTCCTTTGTTCTCAGCAGCATCCATCTCCATGTTACAAAGCTTTACTGCCCACCATGCTTTGTGTTCGAGCTCTACTGGAAGGTGACATGGCTTACCATATACTAACCTATACGGAGACATACAATTAGGTGTCTGGGTAAGCCAGTTTCCGGTATGCCCAAAGTGCATCATTAAGTCGTAGGCTCCAATCTTTTCTGTTCGGATTCACTGTCTTCTCGAGAATGGAATTGACTTCTCGATTTGAAACTTCAACTTGACCACTAGTTTGTGGATGATATGCAGTAGACACCTTGTGAGTGATGTTGTATTTCTTGAGCAAGGCTTCAAATGATCTATTACAGAAGTGCGTCCCTCTATCGCTAATCATGGCTCTTGGTGTTCAAAATCTCGCAAAAATATTAGATTTCACAAAATCTAACACACCTTTTAGAATCATTAGTTCTCGTAGCTTTTGCGTCCACCCATTTAGAAACATAATCCACAGCAAGTATAATGTAAACATTACCAAATGATGAAGGAAAAGGACCCATGAAATCAATACCCCACACATCAAAAATCTCGACATAAGTATAGGGGTTTGTGGCATTTGATTTTTGGCACTTAAATTACCTGTCCTTTGACAACGGTCACAAGCTTTGCAGAAGAGATATGCATCTTTGAACAATGATGGTCAGTAGAATCCAAAATCAAGAACTTTGAGGGCTGTTCTTTTTGGTCCGAAGTGACCTCCACATGCATAAGAAGGACAGAAGGTTAAAATTGAATTAAATTCAGATTCAAAAACGCACCTTCTCTTATCACTTGGTCAGAACAATGCTTCCATAAGTGCGGATCATCCCATATGTAATACTTGGCAATGTTCTTGATCTTGTCTCTTTGAGATCGAGTCAAGTCATGTGGTAGCTTCTTGGTAACTAAGTAGTTGACAATATTGCATACCAAGGGGATACTACATTTAGAGACAACAATTGTTCATCTGGAAAACTTTCTTGTAATGGCAGTGCATTCTTATCATGGACAATGCGACTGAGATGGTCTGCAACTAAGTTTTCACTTCCCTTTTTGTCTTTGATCTCCAAGTCAAATCCTGTAAAAGTAGTATCCACCTGATAAGCCTTGGTTTTGCATCTTTCTTTGTGAGCAAGTACCTCAAAGCTGCATGATCAGAATAAACGGTTACTTTAGTACCAATCCAATAAGATCGAAACTTTTCTAAAGCAAAAATAACCGCTAGCAGCTCTTTCTCAGTGGTAGAATAATTAAGCTGAGCATCATTTAAAGTTCGAGATGCATAGTAAAGGGCATGTGGAATTCTGCCAATTCGTTGACCCAAAACGGCACCCACAGCGTAGTCACTTGCATCACACATGATCTCGAATGGATGATTCCAATTAGGAGATTGGATTACTGGAGCCGAAGTCAAGAGTTCCTTCAGTTTCTCAAATGCCTCTTTGCATTTCTCATCAAATTCAAAGGCCACATCATTCTGTAATAATCTGCATAGGGGCAATGCTATCTTCGAGAAATCTTTGATGAATCTATGATAAAAACCTGCATGACCAAGAAACGAACGAATATCCCGCACACTTGTGGGAGGTGGTAAGGAAAATATAAGATCTATCTTGGATTTATCCACCTCTATACCCTTAGCAGAAATAACATGTCCCAAAACTATACCTTGATCTACCATAAAATGACATTTCTCCCAATTCAGAACAAGGTTAGTTTATATACATCTTTGAAGTATAAGGGTAAGGTTGTCAAGGCATTTATCAAAAGAATCACCAAAAACACTAAAGTCATCCATAAATACCTCAATAATGTTCTCAACATAATCAGAGAAAATACTTACCATACACCTTTGGAAAGTGGCAGGGGCATTGCAAAGACCGAATGGCATGCGTCGATAGGCAAATGTAACGAATGGGCATGTGAATGTAGTTTTCTCTTGATCCTCAGGGGCAATGACAATCTGATTATATCCTGAATAGCCATCAAGAAAACAATAATGAGAATGACCTGCTAATCTCTCCAGCATTTGATCAATGAATGGCAAAGGAAAGTGATCCTTGCGAGTTGCTGAATTGAGCTTCCGATAATCAATACAAACTCGCCAACCGGTTTGGATACGAGTGGGAACTAGCTCATTATTTTCATTCTTAACCACCGTAACACCATATTTCTTCGGAACAACTTGGACTGGACTCACCCACTTGCTGTCCGAAATTGGAAAAATCACACCCACATCTAACAATTTCAGGATTTCTTTCTTGACAACTTCCATCATGGGAGGATTCAACCTCCGCTGTGATTCTCTAGTGGGCTTGGATCCCTCTTCTAACAAGATGCGGTGCATGCATACGGCTGGACTAATACCTTTGATGTCAGCGACTGTCCACCCCCCCATATATAGTGTGATATGGTGGGTGATCTCGAGCACTCGGATGAGTTTCTCTATTGTATGGTGCAAGACCCTTGATATTATGGACTCAAAGTATCCTTATCACCCAAGAATACATGTTTCAAATGATCTGGAAGAGGCTTAAGCTCCGAGGCAGGTGCTTTCATCACAGAAGGAAAAAGTTTCTCATTAGATAAAGGCAATTCAAAGTACGAAACATCATACCTATTTGTGGTGATAGCTATAGTCTCATCCAAGCTTGCCACAGCTTCCTCCACTTCTTTAGACACTTGTATCAACTTCCTCGATTCTCGGGAATTTTCTGCCCCAATGTGCTCACTAATGGCTACTTCCAATGCATCCTTGCGAGTTAACTCAAAAAGTTGTTGTGCCAAAGAATCGATAACATCCACTGCAAAAACAGAATGCAAGTCACTAAGGTACCTCATTGCCTCAAAAATATTGAAACGGATCACCTAGCCATCAAATTCCATGGTGAGAGTGCCATCATGAACATCAATCTTGGTTCGGGCAGTTTTCAAGAATGGCCTCCCTAAAAGAATTGGTGTTGGATTGGGAGACATTTCATCCTCCATTTCCAGAACATAAAAGTCTGTTGGAAAAACCAATTGATTCACCTGCACAAGCACATCTTCCACAACTCCCTTGGGATATGCATTAGAACGATCAGCAAGTTGAATTACAATACCAGTTTTCGCAAGGGGTCCAAGATTCAAAGAAGCATAAATAGAATATGGCATGACATTAATAGATTCTCCTAAATCTAACATAGCTCTTTCAAACTTGGTATTACCAATAGTGCATGGAATGGTGAACGTACCTGGATCTTTGCATTTCGGAGGAATTTTTCTTTGCAATACAGCTGAAACATTTTCCCCACACTTACCTTCTCATTTCCTTTCAACTTCCTCTTGTTGGTGCATAACTCTTTAAGAAATTTTGCATAACGAGGCACTTGCTTGATAGCATCCAGAAGTGGTATGTTTACCTCGATCTTGCGAAAAATTTCCAGGATTTCTTGTTCTTGTTCCTCCTTCCTTGATTTTGCAAAATCTGCTGGGAAATGGTGGAGGGGTAACATATGAATGAATGGAAATTTTAGGATTTACCTTAGAAGTGGATGTTTTGTTCATGGTAGAAGTGGTATCATCCCCTTCATCAATTTGTGATTTCTTTGGTGGAATCTCTATTTGCTTCCCACTTCTCAAAGTTACAGCACTAGCATTCTCTCTTGGATTGATCACCGGCTGAGAAGGTAAATTTTCTGAGCTTTGACTCTCAAATTTGCTCATGTTAGTGGCCAATTGTCCCATTTGATTTTCCAGGTTTTGGATACTGCCCGAGTTTCCTGCTGAAATTGGCATTGTGTTAGTGGCAAGTGCTTAACAATATCCTCGAGAAGACGTACCTGAATTTGTGGAGCTGTTCGGTGCTGGTTGTGGTGTTGGTGTGGTTCGTGCTTGAATGGTTGCTGCACCCTTGGTTGATTGAAACCTGGTGGTCGATTTGAGTATGGCATTTGGGACAATTGTTGACGATTGCATATCTTAAATCTAGGGTGATCTCTCCATCCAGCATTGTAAGTATTGGAGAAAGGGTCATACCTTTGCCTTGGTTGTCCTGGAAATCCACCGATGGAATTGGCTTGTTCTGTACCTCCTTCTTGCAAAGTTGGACACATGTCGGTTGGATGGTCCATGGCAGAACATACTCCACATGCATAAGATTGCTGCATATGTCCTACAGCCATTTTTTTTTACAAGAGAGGTAAGTTCACAAAGTTGATGTTCAATATTTGAAGTACTTACCTCATTTACTCTTTTTGGTAGTTGTGGTTCAAATTGATTGCTGAATTGTTGGGAGTTCGCTGCCATGTCACTAATCAAACGTCTTGCAACGTTCGGTGTTTTATTAACTAGTTCTCCACCACTAGCAGCATCAATGATACTCCTTTCCATTGGTAAGAGACCCTCATAGAAATATTGAATTAGGAGTCCATCACTAATTTGGTGGTTTGGACAGCTAGCACATAACCTTTAAATCTCTCCCAATATTCATGAAGTGATTCTCCATTATGTTGTCGAATGCCACTAATATCTTTTCTAATATTTGTAACTTTTGAGGCTGGAAAGTATTTCTCCAAAAAGAGTTTACTCATCTCATTCCAAGTGGTAATGGTACCTGGTGGTAGATAGTATAGCCAATCTTTTGCCGAATCTGCTAATGAGAATGGGAAGGCTCTCAATTTAATTTGCTCTTCAGAAACACCGGTGGGCTTCATACTTGAGCATACCACATGAAATTCTTTGAGGTGTTTGTTCGGATCCTCTCCTGCAAAACCCTGAAATGTAGGTAAGAGATGAATCAGTCCAGATTTAAGTTCAAAATCTATCTCAGAATTGGTGCTTATGCATAGCGGTTGTTGATCAATAATTGGAGCTGCTAACTCCTTAAGAGTCTGATTGTTTTCCATCGCCATTACTTCCGATTTAGATTTGATTGAACTGCAAGAAGATGGGAGGGAAGTATGTCATGCAAGGTCAAATTCTGGAGGTGGAGTGGAAATTGAACGATTTAGTCTTAAATTCGAGGATTGGAGAAACTCCTTAATTCTCTTAAGTCGCTGATCTGCTTCTCCCTCGGACATAAAAGCCTAAACACAAACAATCAGGAAATAACAATCAAGAATCAGTAGTAAAAAACAGAATAACAAATTGATTAGAAAATCAGTCCCCGGCAACGGCGCCAAAAACTTGATGCGTTCGAAACTAGCAAGTATACTAGTCGCATAAGTTATAAAGTGATAAGTAAGATATCGTTCCCACGAGGATTGATTCTAATTGAATTTGTTATTTCCAGCAACAATAAACTAAACAGGGTGGATTTTTGTTGAATGATTTACTAAATGAAATAAGAATGCAAGTAAAGAATAACAAAACAGAAAGTAAATTTGTATAAAAAATCAATGGGAGAAAGCTGGTTAAGGGATCCTTCTCTACCACAAGATATGGATTTGCGAATAAAGTGTAGAATTGTCATCTAATTACAGCATTGAAGTTATCAACCGTAGATAATAACAAGCTCTATTACCCCAATCTTTCCTTACTTGTTGTTAAATAAAACAAGCTCTTTATTTAATCTCTATCCATTAAACAACCTAGAACAAGCTCTCTGAGTTTAATTCAATGGATGCATTATGATAAGAAAGATAGGTTGATCTAAGCAATAAACACACAAGCTCGGATTATTAACTTAGGTTATATTCTCCAATTGTAATCTCTGATCACAATTTTGCTACTAATGATTAGAAATTCATGACAATTACGGTTCAAGATTTCTAGTCTAGCAATAGACAATATCCAGATTATATTCAGTTGGCCACCCAAATACAATCCAGCAAGCAATCATAAGCATTAAACATGGGAAAATATAAGCAACTTCAATTAGAGAAGTGGATAACAATTGCTTGCACAATCAATTCATAAAAACCATATCAAGGGCTTTGAAATCACCCTCAACCAATTCAGATTCAGTTACACATGTTTAAGAACGTGGTAAATACAATACAACATGGAGACATTCCAGAAAATGAAAAGGAAGGAAAAAACTTAGCAAATTTGATATAATTCTCTTTGGATTGTAGTTCTTCCTCTTTCCAAGCTTCTTTCTCCTTCAAGAACTCCAAGAGATGAAAGAATTCCAGAGCTGCAGCCTCTTCCCACGTTTTCCCCCTCTTCAAGTTATCAAAATAAAACCCTAAAATGTGTTTAAATACTCTGCTACAGTGAATTGCTACAGTGCCCCGTATTATACATGCTACAGTGCTTGTGGAATTATATTTCTATACATCTCAAACTGTTTTGATTACAACTTTTGGTACACTGAATGGATTTATAAACCGTAAATTTCTCCAGAAAATAGACTTCGAGAGCTTTCCAACGGTATATAATATGTCGTCGGGTTCATTGTATATCAATACAATTAAATCCGAGAAGATCACTGACTAGCAGAGGTGAAATGAAGGGTTTTACTCCATTTTTGTGCAAGTTGCTCCAAAACTCCTACAAACATCAAAACCACACAAAAACATAAAAATACCAAGGAATATAGCAAAGAAAAATGGACGAATTGATATAAAAGTAATACATAAATAGACACCTATCAATAGCTAATGGTTTAGGGATAATGCCGAGAACTTTGCTCCCTCCTAGGGATGCAGCTGTTGACACACACCCCATTAACCCAAGACTACCCCCTCCATAAATCAAATTAATACCCCTCGCAGCTAATGTCCTACCAAGATCAAGAGCTGCTGTTGTAAACTCTCCATCTTTACCAAATTGCGATCCACAAAATACGCATATATTTTGGAATCGCCGAATTGGTGTTTTCTCCATTTCTAAAAGTGCTCTAAACTTGTGCAAGACAATGATGTACGTTAGGTATTATGCGATTCAAGTGCAAGACAGGTTATAAAATGACATTTGAGAATATGCAAAATGGATATATACACACGTAAAACTCTCAAATATGACACATGGGCACATAATTTCGGTGGGGGTTGCCCGATGGAGATTTATCGCCCCAAGATTTGAAAAAATGAGATATGCTTTCGGCGAGGTTTGACAAAACCTACACACTTGTCTCCCACGTGAAGCATGGAAAATGGAGATACACTTTCGGCGGGGGTTGACAAAACCCCCACACTTGTCTCCCACGTGAAGCATAAAAAATAGAGATACACTTTCGGTGGAAGTTGACAAAACCTCCACACTTGTCTCCCACGTGTACTTATGCCATAGGGTAGTCATATGGTTTGTCAAAAAGAAAACTTGAAATTAAAACAAACAAAATCAATAAACAACAACAACACAAAAACAACATTGATAATCAGATCAAACGAAACAAGAAAAAAATCGACAACAACAACACACATTCAAATATACAAGTAGTTATGATTGTGGCTCACATCTTCCTCTAGTTTTACGTCCAGTAATGGCTAAAATGCCTTCTGTGAGTCGGGGATTTGCTTCCCATCCAGTTTTCTTATAAACTGGCAAACAGGGTCGTTTTTAGTCAGATTCCCTAGACTATATGATAAGTGTCTATTTATATATCATTTTCATATCAATTCGTCCATGTTTCTTTGCTATATTCCTTGGTATTTTTATGTTTTTGTGTGGTTTTTGATGTTTGTAGGAGTTTTGGAGGAACTTACACAAAATTGGAGTAAAACCCTTCATTTTCACCTCTGCAAGTCAACCAATTTCTTGGAGTTGATTGTATCGATATACAATTAACCGGATAACATGCTATATACCATTGAAAAGCTCTCGAAGTCTATTTTCTGGAGAAATTTACGGTTCACGAATTTATGTATTGTACCGAAAGTTGTGATAAAAATGGTATAAGAAGTGTATATTTGTAATTCCATATATTACTGTAGCATGTTATTAAATACGGGGCACTGTAGTAAGTTACTGTAGCAGAGTATTTAAACACATTTTAGGGTTTTATTTTCATAAATTGAAGAGGGGAAAACGTGGGAGGAGGCTGCATTTCTGGATTTCTCTCATCCCTTGGAGTTCTTGAAGGAGAAAGAAGATTTTGAAAGAGGAGGAACTACAAGTCCAAGAAGATTCATCTACAAAGAAGATTTTCAAAGAATTTGCTAAGTTCTTTCTTTCCTTTTCAATTCTTGAATTTCTCTGTATTATATTTGTTATTCTGATTGAATATGTGTAACTAAATCTGAATTGGTTGAGGGTGATTTCAAAGCCCTTGATATGGATTTTGTGAGTGGATTGTGTAAGAAATTGTTATCCAATTCTCTAATTGAAGTTGCTTGTATTTTCCCATATCTAATGCTTATGATTGCTTACTGATTGTATTTGGAATGGCCAACTGAATATAATCTGTTGTTGTCTATTGCAAGATTAGAAATCTTGATCCGTAATTGTCATGAATTTCCAATCATTAGTAGCAAAATTGTGATCAGAGATTGCAATTGGAGAATACAACCTAGGTTAAATAATCCGAATTTGTGTGATTATTGCTTAGATCAACCTATCTTTCTCATCGTAATGCTTCTATTGAATTAAACTTAGAGAGCTTGTTCTAGTTTTTTTAATGGATAGAGATTAAATAAAGAGCTTGTTTTATTTAACAACAAAGTAAGGAAAGATTGGGATAACAGAGCTTGTTGTTATCTACGGTTTATAACTTCAATGTTGTAATTGGATTACAATTCTATGTTAATTCACAAATTCATATCTTGTGGCAGAGAATGAACACTTAACCAAGTGTCTCCCATTGATTTTTCATTCAAATTTACTTTCTGTTTTGTTATTCTTTACTTGCATTCTTATTTCATTTAGTAATCATTCAACAAAAACCCCCCCTGTTTAGTTTATTGTTGCTGGAAATAACAAATTCAATTAGAATCAATCCTCGTGGGAACGATATCTTACTTATCACTTTATTACTTGTGCGACTAGTATACTTGCTAGTTTCGAAAGCATCAAGTTTTTGGTGCCGTTGCCGGGGATTGATTTTCTAATCAATTTGTTATTCTGTTTTTACTTCTGATTCTTGATTGTTATTTCCTGATTGTTTGTGTTTAGGCTTTATGTCCGAGGGAGAAGCGGATCAACGACTTAAGAGAATTAAGGAGTTTCTCCAATCCTCGAATTTAAGGCTAAATCGGTCAATTTCAACTTCACCTCCAGAATTTGACCTTGCACGACACACTTCCCTCCATCTTCTTGCAGTTCAACAAATGGAATCGGAAGCAATGGCGATTGGAAAATGATCAGACTCTTAAGGAGTAGCGGCTCCAATTATTGATTTTTCAACAAACCCGCTATGCATTAAGCACCAATTTTGAGATAGATTTTGAACTTAAAATCTGGACTGATTCATCTCTTGCCTACATGTCATGGTTTTGCAGGAGAGGATCCGAACAAACACCTCAAAGAATTTCATGTGGTATGCTCAAGTATGAAGCCAACCGGCGTTTCTAAAGAGCAAAGTAAATTGAGAGCTTTCCCATTATCATTAGCAGAAGGATTCGGCAAAAGATTGGCTATACTACCTACCACCAGGTACCATTACCACTTAGAATGAGATGAGTAAACTCTTTTTGGAAAATACTTTCCAGCCTCGAAAGTTACAAATATTAGAAAAGATATTAGTGGCATTCGACAACACAATAGAGAATCACTTCATGAATATTGGGAGAGATTTAAGAGGTTATGTGCTAGCTGTCCAAACCACCAAATTAGTGATGGACTCTAATTCAATATTTCTATGAGGGTCTCCTACCCATGGAAAGGAGTATCATTGATGCTGCTAGTGGTGGAGCACTAGTTAATAAAACACCGAATGTGGCAAGACTTTTGATTAGTGACATGGCAGCGAACTCCCAACAATTCAGCAGTCAATTTGAGCCACAACTACCAAAAAGAGTAAATGAGGTAAGTACTTCAAACTTTGAACAACAACTTTGTGAACTTACCTCTCTTGTAAAAAAAATGGCTGTAGGACATATGCAGCAATCTTATGCATGTGGGGTATGTTCTGCCATGGACCATCCAACCGACATGTGTCCAACTTTGCAAGAAAGAGATACAGAACAAGCCAATGCCATGGGTGGATTTCCAGGACAACCAAGGCAAAGGTATGACCCTTTCTCCAATACTTACAATGATGGATGGAGAGATCACCCTAATTTAAGATATGGGAATCATCAACCAATTGCCCCAAATGCTATACCAAATCGACCACCAGGTTTCAATCAACCAAGGGTGCAGCAACCATTTCAAGCACAACCACAACCAGCACCACAACCAGCTCCACAAAATTCAGGTATGTCTCTCTAGGATATTGTTAAAGCACTTGCACTAACACAATGCAATTTCAGCAGGAAACTAGGGCAAGTATCCAAAACCTGGAAAATCAAATGGGACAATTGGCCACTAACATGAGCAAATTTGAGAGTCAAAGCTCAGGAAAATTGCCTTCTCAGCCGGTGATCAATCCAAGAGAGAATGCTAGTGCTGTAACTTTGAGAAGTAGGAAACAATTAGATATTCCACCAAAGAAAGCACAAATTGATGAAGGGGATGATACCACTTCTACCATGAACAAAACATCCACTTCTAAGGTAAATCCTAAAACTTCCATTCATTCATATGTTACTCCTCCGCCTTTTCCTAGCAGATTTGCAAAATCAAAGAAGGAGGAACCAGAACAAGAAATCCTGGAAACTTTTCGCAAGATCGAGGTAAACATACCACTTCTGGATGCTATCAAGCAAGTGCCTCGTTATGCAAAATTTCTCAAAGAGTTATGCACCAACAAGAGGAAGTTGAAAGGAAATGAGAAGGTAAGTGTGGGGGAAATGTTTCAGCTGTATTGCAAAGAAAAATTCCTCCGAAATGCAAAGATCCAGGTACGTTCACCATTCCATGCACCATTGGCAATACCAATTTTGAAAGAGCTATGTTAGATTTAGGAGCATCAATTAATGTCATGCCCTATTCTATTTATGCTTCCTTGAACCTTGGACCCCTTGCGAAAAATGGTATTGTAATTCAACTTGCTGATCGTTCTAATGCATATCCCAAAGGAGTTGTGGAAGATGTGCTTGTGCAGGTAAATCAATTGGTTTTTCCAGCAGACTTCTATGTTCTGGAAATGGAGGATGAGACATCTCCCAATCCAACACCGATTCTTTTGGGGAGGCCATTCTTGAAAACTGCCCGAACCAAGATTGATGTTCATGATGGCACTCTCACCATGGAGTTTGATGGCGAGGTGATTCGTTTCAATATTTTTGAGGCAATGAGGTACCATAGTGACTTGCATTCTGTTTTTGCAGTTGATGTTATTGATTCTTTGGCACAATAACTTTTTGAGTTAACTCGCAAGGATGCATTGGAAGTAGCCATTAGTGAGCACATTGGGGCAGAAAATTCCAGAGAATCGAGGAAGTTGATACAAGTGTCTAAAGAAGTGGAGGAAGCTGTGGCAAGCTTGGATGATACTATAGCTATCACCACAAACAAGTATGATGTTTCGTACATTGAATTGCCTTTATCTAATGAGAAACTTTTTCCTTCTGTGATGAAAGCACCTGCCTTGGAGCTTAAGCCTCTTCCAGATCATTTGAAAAATGTATTCTTGGGTGAGAAGGATACTTTGCCAGTCATAATAGCCAAGGGCCTTACACCATTACAAGAAGAGAAACTCATCCGAGTGCTTCGAGATCACAAAACAGCCATTGGGTGGACAATTGCTGACATCAAAGGTATTAGCCCAGCCATATGAATGCACCGTATCTTATAGATGAGCGTTCGAACTTAGGCAAGTAATACTATGTCGTCACAAGTAATAAAGTGATAAGTAAGATATCGTTACCACGAGGATTGATTCTAATGAATTTGTTATTTCAGCAACAATAAACAAAACAGGGGGGTTTTGTTGATTAATTAACAAGATGAAATATTAATGCAAATAAAGAATAACAAACAGAAAGTTAATTTGAGTGAAAAATCAATGAGAGACACTTGGTTAAGAGTTCATTCTCTGCCACAAGATATGAATTTGTGAATTAACATAGAATTGTAATCCAATTACAGCATTGAAGTTATCAAACGTAGATAACAACAAGCTCTGTTATCCCAATCTTTCCTTACTTTGTTGTTAAATAAAACAAGCTCTTTATTTAATCTCTATCCATTAAACAACCTAGAACCAGCTCTCTGAGTTTAATTCAATGGATGCATTACGATAAGAAAGATAGGTTGATCTAAGCAATAAACACACAAGCTCGGATTATTTAACTTAGGTTATATTCTCCAATTGTAATCTCTGATCACAATTTGCTACTAATGATTAGAAATTCAAGACAATTACGGATCAAGATTTCTAGTCTAGCAATAAATCACAACCAGATTATATTCAGTTGGCCACTCAAATACAATCAGCAAGCAAGCATAAGCATTAAATATGGGAGAATACAAGCAACTTCAATTAGAGAATTGGATAACAATTCCTTACACAATCAACTTACAAAAACCATATCAGGGCTTTGAAATCACCCTCAACCAATTCAGATTCAGTTACACATGTTTAAGAACGTGGTAAATACAATACAACATGGAGACATTCCAAAAAATGAAAGGGAAGGGATAAACTTAGCAAATTTGATGAAAATCTCTTAGGATTGTAGTTTTTCCTCTTTCCAAGCCTTCAATCTCCTTCAAGAACTCTAAGAGATGAGAGAAATCCAAAGATGCAGCCTCCTCCACGTTCTCCCCCTTTCAAGTTCTGAAAATAAAACCCTAAAATGTGTTTAAATACTCTGCTACAGTGACTTGCTACAGTGCCCCGTATTATACATGCTACAGTGACTTGTGGAATTATATTTCTATACATCTCACACTGTTTTGATTACAACTTTTGGTACACTGAATGGATTTATAAACCGTAAATTTCTCCAAAAAATAGACTTCGAGAGCTTCCAACGGTATATAATATGTCATCGGGTTCATTGTATATCAATACAATTAAATCCGAGAAGATGGTTGACTAGCAGAGGTAAAAATGAAGGGTTTTACTCCATTTTTGTGCAAGTTGATCCAAAACTCCTACAAACATCAAAACCACACAAAAAACATAAAAATACCAAGGAATATAGCAAAGAAACATGGACGAAGTGATATAAAAGTAATACATATATAGACACCTATCAGGTATTCATTTGATTTATGGAGGGGGTAGTCTTGGGCTAATGGCGTGTGTGTCAACAGCTGCATCCTAGGAGGGAGCAAAGTTCTCGGCATTATCCCTAAACCATTAGCTGTACGAGATATCGTAGGCAACACAATCGGGGAAGAGTTACAAGTCTCTAGTATGCATGAGTGTATTGCACATATGGTTGTTAAGTCCGATGCATTTATAGCTTTGCCGGGTGGTTATGGTACATTAGAGGAGATATTTCAAATCACCTCTTGGGCACAGCTAAACATCCATCGGAAACCCATTGGTTTGTTAAATGTTAATAATTTTTTTGATGGTTTGTTGTCCTTTCTTGATCAAGCTGTAGAAAAAAATTTCATCTCACCGTGAGCATGGCAAATGCTGGTTACAGCTTCAATGGCAGGGGAGTTAATTGACAAACTACAAGAATTCGTCTATTCGCCTGATCCAACAACAGCTCGGATTGATTGGTTTGAAGAAGGCAATAAGAGGCGTAAACTGGATTTAACGCTTCATCTGTAATCTCTATCTGCTGGTTTGCTTTGTTTTTGTTTGCTTTCTTTTTATTGTGTTTATTTGAGAGTTTTCATGTTATTTCTTTTTAGCTTTTTCAGGTAATTTCTTTCGTCCCAGGTAATATTTTCTAATCTCGGTTTTTAGAGTGGTGGCTTAAAAAGTTCAAGTTCTCTTGAAACGCATTCTGAATCTCTTCAATCCATAATGGCTGAATAAGGAGGCTAACTTCTAAACTTTTTAGACCCATTCTAACTGACTTGTTTATGTTTGCTGATTTGTTGGACTTTATTATTTTTTGAGTAAGTTTCGTTTTATGTAATTTCGAGTTGTTGTGTGTTTTTGTCTTTATCAGTTTCGATTCGAAAAAAAAAAAACATTGTGGAAAAACCTGAGAATGGTAGAATATGGGGTTTTCTTAACTCTTGAAACGCATTCTCTCTCAATAAATCTGTAGTTTGTTTATTTCATGTTGTTTGAAGTGTCTTGTTTCTTGTTTTGTTCTTTCATAATAAAGGTATATAGGCTGGAAACCTTAAGTCTGCGGCTACTGGTCCTAAGGATTGTTGAAATATACAATCTTGACTCAGGTGTAACAACGCCACGTGCCTTTTTTCTTGCATTTTGTGGGTCGATGATAAGATAATGATTGAATTAAGAATAACTCTTGGAAAATAATAAATGATGCATGGATCTGTGTGCTTGAAATGTTTATTTGTTTTCGCTTTGCTTTTGATTCCTTGCGCAACATTGAGCACTGAGCTATTATCACTGAGTTATTTGTTCACTTAGAGAAAGTTATGTAATTTAAATGTTTCTTCAGATTTCAATGAATTCTAGAACTTGTTTGATGGTCACTCAAGGCGAAATCCTAGACTGTGCAACATTGGGGAAATGATTTAGGCCATCTTTGGAACGTTTGAGCCTTAATAGCCAACCTTGATTGAAATTGATCCCTAGTTACCCCTTTGAGCCTTTGTAAGCCTTTTTCTTTGTTAACTCACTAAAAGATTCCCTAACCTCAAATGAATTTGTTCCAAACAGTTTATCCCTTACCTATGAGCATGTAGATCATTCACAATTAAATTCTGAGCTATGTTCTGGTTTTGGGAAGTTAGATGAGGTTGGGATGTGTCATGAGTAATGCAAGTGAGTTCTATTATGTTTGTAAAAAAAAACAAAGAAAAAAAAAAGAAAAAAAAAGCCAATCTGTACTTATCGTCCACGTAGTTACACATTGAGGACAATGTGTTGTTTAAGTGTGGGGGAAGGGAAGTGTAATAAAAAAAAAAGAAAAAAAAAGAAAAAAAAGAAGAAGAATAAGAGATCTATACCCTTAAGTGTTCTTAAAAAGAATGAAACAACAAACTGTGGGGGTGTAGTTTTCTTTTGTTTTCTGGAAAAAAAAAAGATTGAGTGCTCTAAATAAGTTTGGGGGAGTAACCTGGTGAATTGAAATAAGTTGTGTTATAAGGGTTGAGCTCCACATAATCTTGAATGATTTATGTGTTTGTGGGTGATTTGAGCCAAATTATTATCCTTTATCATACCTTCACCCAATCCAAACGTTACAAGCTTAATAAAGTTCTACTTGATCCTTGGTGTTGTGCATGTCTACATTAGTGGAGAGTGACTTGAAAAGCAGGCCTATGGAGTTCATTTATACACACATCTTCAATTTTAAATATGATTCATTTTTATGCATAAACTCATCCGGGTTACAAGTGATTAGGTGAGAATGGCTCTACACACACACACTTGAGGAATTGAAGTGAAGCGAAACTAATCCTTGAAATGAAATTCTTGATCAAGTGCATTATTTTGAAGTTTCCCTTGGGTTATAATTAAGTACAATCTTTGAGGCCTATTTGCAAGTTGAAGCATTGGTGTGTTTGAATTTTTCTCTGATTCTGTTTCGGTTTAGTTTTGTTTCGTATCATTTTAGTTGCTCGAGGACTAGCAAAGTCTAAGTGTGGGGAATTTGATAGGTGTCTATTTATGTATTACTTTTATATCAATTCGTCCATGTTTCTTTGCTATATTCCGTGGTATTTTTATGTTTTTTGTGTGGTTTTGATGTTTGTAGGAGTTTTGGAGCAACTTGCACAAAAATGGAGTAAAACCCTTCATTTTAACCTCTGCTAGTCAGTGATCTTCTCGGATTTAATTGTATTGATATACAATGAACCCGATGACATGTTATATACCGTTGGAAAGCTCTCGAAGTCTATATTCTGGAGAAATTTACGGTTAATAAATCCATTCAGTGTACCAAAAGTTGTAATCAAAACAGTGTGAGAAGTATAGAAATGTAATTCCACAAATCACTGTAGCATGTATAACTTGAAGAGGGAAAAACGTGGGAGGAGGCTGCATTTCTGGATTTCTCTCATCCCTTGGAGTTCTTGAAGGAGAAAGAAGATTTTGAAAGAGGAGGAACTACAATTCCAAGAAGATTCATCTACAAATAAGATTTTCAAAGAATTTGCTAAGTTCTTTCTTTCCTTTTCAATTCTGGAATTTCTCTGTATTGTATTTGTTATTCTGATTGAATATGTGTAACTAAATGTGAATTGGTTGAGGGTGATTTCAAAGCCCTTGATATGGATTTTGTGAGTTGATTGTGTAAGAAATTGTTATCCAATTCTCTAATTGAAGTTGCTTGTATTTTCCCATATCTAATGCTTATGATTGCTTACGGATTGTATTTGGAATGGCCAACTGAATATAATCTGTTGTTGTCTATTGCTAGATTAGAAATCTTGATCCGTAATTGTCATGAAATTTCAATCATTAGTAGCAAAATTGTGATCAGAGATTGCAATTGGAAAATACAACCTAGGTTAAATAATCCGAACCTGTGTGATTATTGCTTAGATCAACCTATCTTTCTTATCGTAATGCTTCCATTGAATTAAACTTAGAGAGCTTGTTCTAGGTTGTTTAAGGGATAGAGATTAAATAAAGAGCTTGTTTTATTTAACAACAAAGTAAGGAAAGATTGGGATAACAGAGCTTGTTGTTATATACGGTTGATAACTTCAATGCTGTAATTGGATGACAATTCCACAATTAATTCACAAATCCATATCTTGTGGTAGAGAAGGATCCCTTAACCAGCTTTCTCCCATTGATTTTTCATTCAAATTTACTTTCTGTTTTGTTATTCTTTACTTGCATTCTTATTTCATTTAGTAAACATTCAACAAAAATCCCCCCTGTTTAGTTTATTGTTGCTGGAAATAACAAATTCAATTAGAATCAATCCTCGTGGGAACGATATCTTACTTATCACTTTATTACTTGTGCGACTAGTATACTTGCTAGTTTCGAACGCATCAGGATCCAATCTTCGATGTGCTTCACTAGTGGGCTTGGATCCTTCTTTCCACAAGAAATGGTGCACGCATATGGCTGGGCCTTGGATGTGAGCACTTGTCCACCCAATAGCCGTTTTGTGATCTCTAAGTACTTGGACAAGTTTCACTTCTTGTATTGGTGCAAGGCCCATTTCTATTATAATTGGCAAAGTACCATTCTCACCCAAGAATCCATGATTCAAATGATCTGGAAGTGACTTAAGCTCCACGGTATGGGCCTTCATCACAGAATGAAGAAGTTTCTCATTAGATAAAGACAATTCAATATACGAAACATCATACCTGCTTATGGTTATGGCTATAGTCTCATCTAAGCTTGCCAGAGCTTCCTTCACTTCTTTAGACACTTGTATCAAAATTCTTGATTCCTTAGAATTTTCTGTCCCTATGGCTCACTAATAGCTACATCCAATCCTTCTTGCAGGTTAACTCAAACATTGTTGTGGCAGAGAATCAGTAACGTCCCAAATACCAAAACATCATCTAAGTAACTAGGTAACTCATTTGCCTCAAAAATATTGAACGGATCACTTGCCATCAAACACTATGGTGAAGTGCCATCATGAACTAAATCTTGTTCTAGTCATTTTCGAGATGGCTCCCTATAAAATCGTGTTGGATGAGGAGATGTCTCATACTCTATTTCAGAACATAAAGTCAGCTGGTAAAACCAAAAAAAACATTGATTCCCTGCACAGCACATCTCCACAACTCTTTTGCGATATGCATTAAAATGATCAGCAAACTGAATGGTAATACCAGTTTTCGCAAAAGGTCCAAGATTTAACGAAGCATAAATAGAATATGGCATGACATTAATAGATGCTCCTAAATCTAACATAGCTCTTTCAAACTTGGTATTACCAATGGTGCATGAAATGGTGAACGTACCTGGATCTTTGCATTTCGGAGGAATTTTTCTTTGTAGAACAGCTGAAACATTTTCCTCTACACTTACTTTCTCATTTCTTTTTAACTTTCTCTTGCTAGTGCATAACTCCTTGAGACATTTTATATAACGAGGTACTTGCTCGATAGCATCCAGAAGTGGTATATTTACCTCAATTTTGTGAGACGTTTCCAGGATTTCTTGTTCTTGTTCCTCCTTCGTTTTTGCAAATCTACTAGAAAAAAGTGGAGGAGAAACATATGAAGGACTGGGAGTTATAGGATTTACCTGAGAAGTCAATGTTTTGTTCATGGTGGATGTGGTGTCATCTCCTTCATCATTTTGTGATTTTCCCGATAAGACATCTAATTGCTCTCCACTTTGCAAAGTTATCGCACTAGCAGTCTCGCTTGGATTGATCACCGTTTGAGAAGATAATTTTTTTGAGTCTTGGCCCTCGAATTTGCTCATGCTAGTAGCCAATTGTCCCATTTGATTTGCCAGGTTTTGGATACTTGCCCCAGTTTCCTGCGGGAATTGCATTGTGTTAGTGGCAAGTGCATTAACAATATCTTCGAGAGACATACCTGAGTTTTGCGAAGCTGGTTGCGGTGCTGGATGTGGCATTGGTGTTGGTTGCATTTGAAATGGTTGCTGCACTCTATGTTTGATTGAAAACTTTGTTTTTTTTTTTTGTGTGGGGGGGCCAAAACGAAAATTTTTTTTTGGGGGTTATCACATTTCGAGTGATTGGTTGATGATTCCAGTAACTGAAATTATGTTGATCTTCCCATCCAGCATTGTAAGTGCTAGAGAAAGGATCAGACCATTGCCTCGTTGGTCCTGGAAATCCACCCATGGCATTGGCTTGTTCCATATATTCTTCTTGTAAAGTTGGATACCTGTCGATTGGATGCTCCATCGTAGAATATATCCCACATTCATAAGATTTTTGTATATCTCCTACAGCCATGTTTTCCACAAGAGAGGTTAGCTCAGAAAGTTGTTGTTCAATGTTTGGAGTGCTTACCTCAGTTACTCTCCATGGTACTTGTGGCTCAAATCCGCTACTGAATTGATAGAAGTTTACTGCCATGTTGTCTAAACACAAACACTCAGAAAATAAAAACAAAGAAAATATGAATCAACAATGAAAACAAAATAACAAATCGATTAGAAAATCAATCCCCGCAACGGCGCCAAAAACTTGAGGCATTCGAAACTAGCAAGTATACTAGTCGCACAAGTAATAAAGTGATAAGTAGATATCATTCCCACGAGGATTGATTCTAATTGAATTTGTTATTCAAAAACAACAACAGAATAAATGGGGGGGTTTTGTTGGTTGATTAACTAGATGAAAAACTGAATACGACAATAATTAATGAATAACACAATGCAAACTTAATTGAAATGAGAATTAATCAATGACAGAAATCTGGTATCATTCTCCACCACAAGATATGAATTTGTGAATTAATTGTAGAATTATCATCCAATTACACCATTGAAATTATCGACCGCAGATAACAACAAGCTCTGTTATCCCAATCTTTCCTTACTTTGTTGTTAAATAAAACAGGCTCTTTATTTCATCTCTATCCATTAAACAACCTAGAACAAGCTCTCTAAATTTAATTCAATGGATGCATTACAATAAGAAAGATAGGTTGATCTAAGCAATAAACACACAAGCTCGGATTATTTAACTTAGGTTGTATTCTCCAATTGCAATCTCTGATCACAATTTTGCTACTAAGGAGTAGAAATTCAAGACAATTACGGATCAAGATTTCTAGTCTAGCAATAGACAATATTCAGATTATATTCAGTTGGCCATTCGAAATATAATCCAGCAAGCAATCATAAGCGTTAGATATAGGAAAATACAAGCAACTTCAATTAGAGAATTGAATAACAATTCCTTACACAATCAACTTACAAAAACCATATCAGGGGCTTTGAAATCACCCTCAATCAATTCAGATTCAGTTACACATGTTTAAGAACGTGGTAAATACAATACAACTTGGAGACATTCCAGAAAATGAAGGGAAGGGAAAAACTTAGCAAATTTGATGTAATTCTCTTTGGATTGTAGTTCTTCCTCTTTCCAAGCTTCCTTTCTCCTTCAAGAACTCCAAGAGATGAAAGAATTCCAGAGCTGCAGCCTCCACCACGTTCTCCCCTCTTCAAGTTATCAAAATAAAACCTTAAAATGTGTTTAAATACTCTGCTACAGTAACGTGCTACAGTGTCCCGTATTATACATGCTACAGTGATGTGTGGAATTACATTTTTACACTTCTCATACTGTTTTGATTACAACTTTCGGTACACTGAATGGATTCATAAACCGTAAATTTCTCCAAAAGTAGACTTCGAGAGCTTTTCAACGGTATATGATATGTCATCGGGTTCATTGTATATCAATACAATTAAATCCGAGAAGATGGTTGACTAGCAGAGGTGAAAATGAAGGGTTTTACTACATTTTTGTGCAAGTTGCTCCAAAACTCCTACAAACATCAAAACCACACAAAAACATAAAAATACCAAGGAATATAGCAAAGAAACATGGACGAATTGATATGAAAATGATATATAAATAGACACTTATCACCCGACGATCAACACATCATTCACATATAGCATGAGTGGAACAAAATCTCCACTTGGAAGTTTTTGAAAGTAGACACATTGGTCTGCAGCGGTTCTTTTGTACCCATGACTCATCATGAAGGAGTCAAATTTCTTGTACCATTGCCTTAGTGCTTGCTTAAGGCCATACAAGCTCTTTTTCAGCCTGCACATGAGGTGTTCTTTTCCTTGAACCTCGAATCCTTCTGGCTGCTTCATGTAGATTTCTTCATGCAACTCTCTATGAAGAAATGTTGTCTTCACATCCATTTGTTCTAGCTCCAAATCTAGACTTGCGGTCAATTCGAGGATGACACGAATTGAGGACATTTTTACTACCGGTGAGAAGATTTCATCAAAGTCAATCCCTTTCTTCTGAAGGAATCATTTTACCACCAAACGGGCTTTATGCTTCATCACCTTTCTTGTTCCATTTTTGTTGAGCTTGAATACCCACTTGTTCCTCAGTGCCTTCTTTCCGTCTGGGAGCTCGACCAGTTCATAGGTTTTATTATTCTCTAGAGAATTCATCTCATCTCGCATTGCTTGCAGCCAACGTTCTTTGTCTAGATGAGATAAGGCTTCACAAAAGCTTTTTGGCTCCCCCTCATCAGTAAGCAGTGCATATTCTGATTTCAAATATCTCCTCGACGGAATCCTACCTCGCTCAGATCGTCGTAGCTGAGGTTCTTTATTTCTAGGAGGTACAACAGCTTCTACAGGTGATTGTGGCTCCTCCGACTTATCAATCTCTTCATTTTCATCCTCCTGATTTGCTTTTGGAACTTCTTCTAGTACCTTATCATTTCCTGTAGCATTTGTTGCTGGGACAGAATCTGCAACAATATCTGGGGCACTGCTAGTGAGATTTTTAGATATTGTTATCTTTTCAGCGTCTTCATATGTTTGGTCTTCATGGAACACCACATCTCTACTCCAGATGACTTTCTTTTCCTTCGAGTCCCATAATCTGTATCTGAATTTTTCATCTCCATAACTGATGAAGATACATGAAACAGTTCTTGCATCGAGCTTCTGTCTGAGCTCCTTGGATACATGTACGAAGGCTAAAAACCAAACACTTTTAAATGATTGTAGGAGGGCTTTTTATTAAACCATACCTTTTCTGCAATCTCAAAGTTTAATGGCACTGATGGTGTTCTATTGATTAAGTAACAGGCGGTACGAACTGCCTCCCCCCAGAATGGCTTGGGTAACTTAGCCAATCTGAGCATGCTCCTGACCTGTTCCATGATGGCTCGATTCATCCTCTCAACCACTTTATTGTGCTGTGGTGTGTGTGAGACCATTCTTTCATGTCGAATGCCATATCTCCAACAGTAAGCATTAAACTCTCTAGAGGTATACCCGCCTCCATTATCTGATCGAAGGCATTTTAACTTCTTACCTGTTTCACGTTCTACCATGGCGTGAAACTGCTTGAACTTTTTCAGAACTTCATCCTTCGTCCTGAGGAAGTACACCCACACTTTTTGAGATGCATCATCAATAAAGGTCAAGAAATACCTGTTGCCGTCTAGGCTCTCCACTTCGAGAGGTATGTATACATCACTGTGTACTAGCTCCAACAACTTTGATTTCTTCATTGATGAGGAGTTGAATGACACCCTCCGTTGTTTCCCGTATAAGCAATAGTCATAAGGATGAGACGCTACATCTTTGGAAATAATGATTAGCTTCTTCTTCTGAAGGATTGTCAAATCTTTCTCACTCATGTGACCGAGCCTTTTATGCCACAAATCCTGAGGTACCATATGTTCTGCTACATTAAGGCTCTCTCCGTTTATCTTTACATGAGTCCTATAAAGATTGTCACATAATTTTCCTCGAGCAACCACCATGACTCCTTTCAACATCTTTCATGTACCATTGGTGAAACAACTCTCATAGCCTTGCTGATCAAAGGCTTTTACCGAGAGCAAGTTAAGTTGAATATCTGGCACATGACGAACGTCCTTCAAAGTTATTGTGCATCCGACGTTCGTTTGGAATTGATCATCACTAATTCTCATGATTTTGGCAGTGCCATTGTTTCCCATCTTCACTATCCCAAAGTCTCCTACTTTGTATCTGGTGAAGATTTCTTTGCAAGGAGTGATGTGGCAGGAAGCTGCTGTATCAATAACCCATTCTACTCCTTGATCTGTTGTGTGGAAGCATTTCTCTTTTGCACAAATGGTTACATCTTCTACGACTGTAACTCGTGCCTCTTTGCTGCTTTGTGCTTGTGAACTCTTATGGTTCTGCTTTCATAGACTGCGACAATTTTTCTTCATGTGGCCCTCTTTGCCATAGTGATAACATTTGTACGTGGGTTTCCGCCCATCTGATGACCTGCCCCTTCTGTCAGTCGATCTGCCTTTGTTTTTACTTCTACCTCTCCTCCAGTCTTGATCACTTCGAGACTGTCTTCCTCGATTCTCCATGATGTAGGCTTCCTCTTGACTGGTGCCTGCATCTTTCCTTTGAGCCTCCTCATTCATTAAGGCATCCTTAACCATTGACAAGGTAAGTTTGCCTCTGGGTGCTGAATTACTGATAGAGACCACTAACTTCTCCCATGAATCTGGAAGGGAACTGAGAAGTAGGAGAGCTTGTTCTTTATCTCCAAGCTGTAAATCGACTGCTGACAACTGATTCACCAAGTTATGGAACTCACTTGTGTGTTCTGCTATGGGAGTTCCACTCCGCAACTTCAAGTTTACAAGCTGTCTCATCATGATGGCTTTGTTTTGTGCTGACTTGGCCTGATACATACTCTCCAATTTTGTCCAAAGAGAATATGCATCTGTTTCTTTGACTACATGGTGGAAGACACTATGGTCAATCCATTTTCTGATCTAACCGATACATTTTCTGTTTATTTTCTTCCACTTTACCACTTTCTCAGTCTCAGGTCTCTGCCCTTGAAATTCTATAGGATCATATAGATCCTTACAACTAAGGAGATCCTCCATCCTGGGTCTCTATAATGTGTAATTAGTAGCAGTCAATTTAATCATGGCTCCGGATGATTCTTCCATTTTAAAATATAATTGACTAAAATTGGAATTGAATTTCAAAAAATATGAGCCCACCGTTACATCCAAAACGGTCAAAAATGGTGAAATAGCCTCTTTTGGGGCTCAAAAATTCTTTTTGTACAAGAAATACAAAGCTTGGAAATCTTAAGGACTAAACTGAAAATTTTAGAAACTTAAGGGGCATAACGTTATTATCCAGAAATACAAGGGTCAAATGAATTTTTGAAAGATGTGATGATGTGGCAGATGTGGGCACGTGTCGTTGACGTTGTCCAGCTGATGTGGCTTGGCTGTCGTGTCTATGCTGACGTGGCTGATGACTGGGTGATGACGTGGTAAAGTGCGCTGAATGTGTGCTGACGTGGAGGATGACGTGGTTGTCTTCAACCTCTGGATGGCACGTGCGGCGCGTGTGGCGAGTGACGCCTACTCGCAGTCCAGTCCCTCGGCGCGCGTGACGTCTCTTGTTGTCAGATCGATCGCCGAAAAATTGCAGATTTATCAGCTCAATGTCACGAACACGTTGAACACTTGAAATTCGAAATTTTAGTACTTTCTTGAAATTCAAAATTTTCAAAAACAGGGGACAATTTTCTCTAAATTTTTCCTCTCTGTTTTGACGTTCCAGGAGCTCAATAAGGCTCTGATACCACTTGTTGGGGATACGATGTACACTCAAAACAGATTCTGGGAGAAAATTAACTTGTATTTACCGAGAAAATTGTATTACAAGATTTACACAAAAACTCCCCTAAACAATTTCTTGGAGCTCTCCTGTCTCTCTAACACTCTCAGAACTCTCTGGTTCTGATCCTGAACTCTCTCTAGAGTCCTCACACTAATCTTAGGCAGAATTCGTCCTCAATTTATAAGAAAATTCTGCATGCATTTTCAAACAAGTTAGGTCATCTAACCTTGACTTACCTCCAATTAAGGTGTCTAACTTTGACATGGGATAGATTCTGGAAGCTGCATGCATGTTATGCATGAGCTCATCAGAATTCTAGAACTCATGCATGTCATGTATGAGCTCATCATCACAAACTCCTCTTTTTGATTAACCTTATTAATTTTAGAAATACAATATTGAGTCGGTTTTACTTATACTCTTGGCGGTCTGTTGATACAAATAGAAGGCTATAACCAAGTCCAAGTAGGCCCTATTCAGCGAAAACTACATCGAAAATAATATCCTAAGAAGTTAAATATTTCAAAATCTCGGAAGAAGTTAAATTTAGCGGAATATTTGTAAGTCATGCAAAACAACTTAAATGCCTTATCATTTTATATAATTTCCTAATCTTTCTAATTTAATAACTTATCCAAAGTAATATATATCTCAATTTCCAGTTGCATGTCGACGAAAGAACTTAAGCATTTTTTATTTTATCATTAGAGACTCACTGGTCCTACATAATTGTGTTGCCAGCAGCTAAGCTTCAACTGCCAAAAGTCTTGTTGTCATGGGCTTTTTATGCAGCCCAATCCCTGACTCAAGCCAAGAATCCAGTAAGATGCATGCTCGAGCCGGACAAAGTCCAGTTTCATGGCCCAAGGCTACCCACCACTCGCTCCACGTGCTATCTCATTATGCGCTGAATCATTTTAAGAGTGCTGAAAAAAAGAAATTAAAAAAATCAAAGGAAAAAGCAGAGAGGTTCCTTGAAGAAGAAAAATATTTATAGAGCAGAAGAATTTTTCAAGAATGAAGTAATTTGAGTCCCATGGACAAGCCACTAAGGGACAAGAAGGGGCAAGAGCCCTTCCTTTACTATTATTATTATTTTTCAAAAATTTGTATGCATATCCGAATGATCCTCCTAGATTTAAGAGTTTTCAGATTTACCCAAAACAAAATGACTTTTTTATACTTTCTCCCTCTTTTCTTTTTATCATTCAAGATTTTAAAGCCAAAACTTAATAATTTTTCTTTTAGTTCTTAGTCATTTCATTTGTGATCCATGTAATATAAGTGTTTCGTATTAGAATTTGTTAAATCACTCTATTAATATTAGAATTTCATATCTATTGATAAATATAAGTATTCTTTCATTTTTGTAGGTGCCTATTAGTAGATATGAGTATTTATTTCTCTTTTCTTTGGTTTTATTTTCTTCATATGTCAATCTATATACATTGGAAGTTTTAAGAGAGTATTTACGTTTTAGTAATAAATTTTATGAAAGGAATAATAATTTATTTTACATCATATGGATTCCAAAATTAATATAATTAAATATCAATATCAAATATTTCTTATTTTGAATATCATTTGTTGGAGCTTGTCCCTCTTAACTGAATTTTCTGGTTCCTCTCTATTAATATGACAGGACTTCGATGAAAATAAAACCATACATGAATTAATAAAATAAAGTACAGAGAATAAAAAACCATCAAAGCAAGCATTCCTCCAAATCAGTACTACTAAAATAAGCTTTCAGTAGCACATTGCAGCCATAATCTTCACCTTGTGTACACTTCGCAGATCATGACTAACCAATATGCGAGATTCCACCTTTGCAAAATGACTTGTTATTTTTGTTTTATATAAGCAAGAACTGAAAACATAGTTTGGGCGACCGTAAGTAGAAGTAGCAATGAAACGGGTTATATTTATTTACAAACTTAAAAAACTGTTTTATAAAAACTCATATTTTTCAATACATTTAAATCAATGTCAATCATATATTATTTTTAAAATTAAAAAAATAAAATGAACCATATATTCTTTCTAAATTTTAAAAACAAAAACTTCAAAAATACAAACAAACATGTCAATGCCCATGGGATGTTGAAGTAGTCGTGCACTAAGTTGGCTTTACAATTGTTGCAATGCCTGTTACAGTTCTTATTGACTTCCTGGAATATATTGTTTAATTTGTAGTCCTCAGAAAAAAAAAAAAAAAAAAAAAGAAGGAAAAGAAGAAGAAGAAGAAGACATTGTCGCAAGGCCTAGTAAACATGTTGGCCAGAACTTCATCATCAACTAACCAATTATCAATATATATTTTTTTGAATTCCTTGATATTAACATTAAACTGGATTAACAAAAAACTCTAAAAAAGTAATTAATTAATCTAATTAAAACTGGAAATACTGTAAATATAGACAAAATTAAAGATAAACGTCAATCAATATAGACAGTAATATGTTTATAATAATAAGTATTTAATCAGTTATGGTACGTGTCGGTCCACTTGCCATAAGCGATTTCCCATCCAAAAAACCAAGCAACCACAAAAGTTGCGTAGCAAATAGCAATGAACTCAGAAAAGCATTATGGGACCCCCAAACTGAAAGAGTCACCAGGCTCAAAAAAGCTATACATTCATGAGAAATTATATGAGCTTAACATAACCTAGCTAATACTTAATAGATGGGGCTTCCGCAGGACTTTTGGAAATTTTTTGAAAAACTAACTTACAAAGAACATTTCATAAAATATCATGATATGGACTACTTAATTTGGTAATGTGAATAAGACGCAATAGGCCATAATTATGAATTTTAAGTGAGTCAGGGCATTTTACTCACATAACTAACAACACTGATCCATGATTCCACATCTTTATCTTCTATGCCACTTACAATTCGAAAATGCCAGATCAAAGTAGACGAACTTAATTAAAAGAAGATTTTCCAAAATGACAACCCAGAGAAATATGATGCAAAACCTAGGACTTCAAAACGTTGCTCTAGTTAAGAAAAGTTTTCATGAGTTACTTAAGTTATGCAATAGGACTTCAATAAAAATAAAACCATACATTAATAAAGTTCAGACTAATAGAAAACCATTAAAGCAAACATTCCATCAAAACATTACTACACAATTAGTTTTTAGTAGCCCATAGCAGCCACATCTTCATCTTGCGTACACTTCCAGTTCCATGACTAACCAATATGCGAAAGTAACTCATTGCAAAATGACTATAGTTATTTCTGTTTTATATAAGCAAGAACGGAAAACACTGTTTGGGCCGCCGTAAGTAGAAGCAGTAATAAAGCGGCAAAAAATGAAATTGTTGCCCATGGAGTGTTGAAGTAGTTTTGCCTTAAGTTGGCTTTCCATTTGTTCCAACTCCTGTTGCAGTGCTGGTTGACTTTCTGGAATACTTCGTTATATTTGTAGTCTCCAGTACCAAAGACGACATTGTCGCCAAGCCTATTAAACATCTTGGCAACAGCTTCATCATCTCCTAACCCTGAATTATCAATAATTCCACATTTACAAAGTAACTCCACATCCTTGGAGGTGTTCACGAGGCAGTCCATGAATATTATGTAATCAGTAACATAATACATAGTCGGTTCCTGGTAAAACTGCTCATAGGCGATTAAATTTCGGAAGAAAGACTCGCTCACATCTTCAATTCGCAATTTTGGGATTTCAATTATTCCATTTTTGAACTTTATAGCGAACACGTTAGTGCTATTAACCTTCTCAAACTTGATTCCAGCCTCTTTGAGCTGTGTGGCGCAGGGAATACTTAACATCGCATCATTATCTTCTGTCAAATTCCCGCCATCAATATTTGATGAACAACAGTAAAACCACTTAGAAATCCAATTATGAATTTTGGAGGGCCAGTTACTGTCCATCTTTAAAGACGATTGAAACCAACTAAATATGAACCTACAGCAATTGCCTCCTGCCACATTCCCACTTTCCGTTTTTGAAGGCAAATGAAACCATTTACGGATCATGACTTCTGAAACTTTAAAACACCTCTCGAATTTTGAACAAATGAACGTACATTTATTCTCTTCTTTAGGATCCACACTGTCCATTGCTGAATGATCTGTCCACTTCCTATGTAATACTCCCAGGAGATGCTCCACGGATTGGATGTAGTAGCTTTCATCCTTTCCTACAGGCCCCGGCTTCGGAACCACATCAACGACATTATAAAATTGAAAAATCATGTGACAAAGGCTTTTAGCGTTAGGCATCTCAGTCATATCAAAGAATTTCTGAAGAACAAAGAAGGGAAGTTGATTTTCAACTAATAATAAATCGCGGGCCACACTATAACCAAGCCAACCTACTCCGTTTAGGATAGTATCACCAATTTCTGTCTGGATTGTCCCTGAAGCCTCGCGAAATAGCTGAACGATGAAGCAAGCGTCGAGTAACATCATTTCCACAAACTCATAATCTTTGAGATATACGGCATCTACATAACAAGCACAAGCTTCTCCTTTCAATTCCCACAAAACTGAGACATAGTTGTTTGTATTATTTCGCCTCTTTCGCTTCAAAAGCTGTTTCAGATAGCGAAGCTTGTGCTCTTCCATCGCACTTAAGTGATTCTTGCTCCGGTGGTAAGGACCAATTGCGAGTACATGAGGTTCATAGGCCTTTACATTCACGTTACGAAGAAGTTCATGTACTTTAAATATTTTTCCGGCACGCGACATTGGATTTGGAGATAAAGCTTGAAGTTTTGCATCAATATGAGTTGATAATTCATTAGCATTACAAATATTCTCCGTGCCATTATTAACAGGTACTTGATCACCTGTTATATCAACGTTCTCTAACTCTTCCTCTGAATGATGTTCAACTATTTCATCATTAGCCATTGCCTTCCCTAATGATCATCATGTGGGATATACCAAGAAGTTATAAAATAATTATATTAGAATTACAAATCATCAAATCTTATTATTTAAAATTCCTAGGTGGGGAACAGATTTGTATTTATAATAAGACTTCCCTAAATATTCAATTTTAAATGACAACGATCCTAATTCTTGGAAGAAAGGGTGTGTACTCTACATTTTCACTAGTTATATTATATATAATTTTCATTTTCTATTTTCAAAACAAACGAAATATTGTTTGACTTATTATAACTAAAACAAAAAATTAATTAAAAAACAACTATTATTTCCATTTCAAAATTCATTTGTCCAAGCTAAAAAAAAAAAAAAACATTTTAGTTTCCAAACCAACTGGGGACTCGACTAAAATGTTAAAATTATTCGTGGTTTCTTGTTTGGCTTGTTTCCAAGGGAATGGAACAAGAATAAATTTTATTCCTCTAAATAGTCCCATTACTTTGGGACTCCAAAGGACTCCCTTCTGCGAGGTAATAATATTATAATAAATGAATAAGTAAATTATTATTAGATAACTATAAAACAAATGATTCTATTGGCAAATAATTAGTAATTTAAATTTTTAAATAATAATTATTTTAAATGATTTATATTTAAATAATATTTATAATTAATAATTTACTGATATTAAAATATTATGATATCATTAAAATATTAATTTTGTAATTTTTATATTTATTAATTACTAAAATATAATATAAAAATATTAATAAATAATTTTTTATTAATGTTTAAATATTTGAAAATTTTTATCTAAAATTAATCTAAATATAATTATAATTTATTAATAATTGAAAAATAATAAATAGCTTAAAATATAAATTATATATTAATTATATATTTTTCACTTATATTTTAATACCTTATTCGTGTGAATAGATATTCTCAATTATTTAATATTTCAATATAAATATTGAGTTAATTTTTAAATTAAATTATTTTTAATGTTTGAGTTTTTTACTTTTGATAAATTACTCAGAGTAGAAGGGGTTTTGATAATTTGTTTTTGGTTTAGATTATTCCCAAGAAATCGTGAGGAGCGAAGAGGGTTAAAGGCTATGGTGATGGAGTAGCAAAGGCCCCAAACGATCAAACCCTGGTCAAATCTAGGAAAACCCAGAAATATCTAAACCAACTCAACCATGACCAAGTACAGTCAAATGTTTTAGGGTAACTAAGCATGGTCGGGCGGAAAGAGGGGATACTTGATCTTAACTCAAGTATGGTTGGATATGGCCAAACTTATTGTGCCGACCTGTGCATATTCCTGGATCCTTGTAGGGCCTTTCTAATAACACTTGTACGAACAGCTCGCCAAAGATATAGGCAGCTAAAACTTGGGGGAGTCGACTTTCGCACTCTACTGAGCTTTCTCTTCATACGACAATTTGTGAAAGCATAGACTAAAGAAGTTAGTTACCCACTTATTGAAGTTGAAGCAAGTCAAGAAAAAGTTTCAGAAAATGTTAGGGGTTTTTCATTTTTGTAATTAAATTGGTGAATATTGGGAACCAAAATTAGGCCCAATCTTAAGGATAATCAACGATATTTTCTCATCGTGAAATACTAAACTCATGAGATCAACACAACCTCTGTTTGCCCCCTCGAGTCTAGAACTAAAGATCAATCATTTCTAACTTCTATTTGATAAAAGAAAATTTCACCAAAATTTTGGAAACACAAATTTCTTTGTGATCTTTGAGAGATTATTTTGGAGATCCCCGGGTCCCAAAAAAGTAAAAACTCTTATTTACAGGGAAAAAATGTTGCCAAATGGTTGAAACATAACTTGTTTTATGAGTTTCGTAAAATGCCTTCGAGGCATCGGGCCCAAAAAGTTAGAATGTTTCCCGTCTCAAAAAAATCGTGGTAGCCTCGAAATCTGGTTAATTTTGTCCAAAATAATCATAGGCCTGCTTTGAGGATTTATATATTAATATTAAAAATGTTAAAATAATTGGTTTAAAAAACGAGCTAAAAAGTCCTTTTAAGGACTGCCACTCCAAAAAAACTCAAATAAAAACATTTTATGCATATTTTAGATTTGGATTCCTGTCCAAACAAACGAGAATGACAATAATGCTAGTTTCCTCATTTAAGTTTTATTATATTTTAGTTTGTATTTTGTGCCCAAACATATTTAAGTTGCCTGGATTTTTAAGATTGTGATTATTGATTTTTAAGAACAAATGAAATATTACAATGTATTAAAGTTTTTAGTGCATAAACACTTTAATGTGATCTCATTTTAAGTGTATAGGATTATGATTTTTCTTCTTTTACATATTCATGAGCTAAGAAAATTTATAACTAATATAGTGGTTGAAGATTCTTTCAGATCTCTTTGTGTTGAGCTACTGTCAAGGGATTCTTGCATAAAGACAACTTATTCATATAATTGGAAGCAAGTACTAGCCAAGAACGATGAGGCTTCAAGTGATTTTCATCCCACACTCGATGAGGCTCTATAGTGAACCAACTAGTAAAGCACTCTGCCTAGCCTATATATGCTTGGTTTGGTAATGAAGTGTAAAACAACTTCTTAAACGAGCCAATTAAGATAGCAAAGTGCCAATGATGAGAGAAACCATCAGGTCAGAAGTTGGAATTTTAGTTTGTTTCCATTTACTAGATCTCGAAGACTAGAACCAAATTAAATGGAATTAGAAACATAAATCAAATTTAATTATGTAGAGGACTTACTTGTCTGACGAACGTCTTTTATTGTTGATCCCACTAAGATCTTCCCAGTAATTAATCGATATGATTGATTAATTCCTGGAGAGTAATGAATAAAGAATAAACACAAGCCAAAAAGTTTAAAAAGTCAAAGTTATCTTTTATATAAAATTCCATTAATGACCTAGACAATTGGCCAAATTACATGAATTTCCTTCACTTTTTTGAAATAGCCTTTAATAATTCTACCGTTACATTGCTTTTGTTGAAGTTTATACATTTTTAAGAGTAATTTGGTTACCTTTTATCCCATCTTAACAACGGCAAACTTACTTTAACAAATGAAAATAATAAAATAAATGTATTAAATTGAATATGAATTTTTTTGTTTTAATAAAAATCTTTATTAAAATCAATAATAATAATAATAAACATGCTTTTATATCTCTTCTCTCTCCTTTTCATCTCTTTTTCCTCTTGATTTTGTAGCCTCTCCTCTTTCACCTCTCTTACTCTTGCATCTTTCAAGAATTTATATGTACAAAAAATATTATACGCACACTAACATGCAAAATAATAGACGATTAATAAAAAAAGGTTATTTAAATATTTTCTTAATATTTTTTCAATTTAATAATATCATAGAAGAATATATATATATATATATAGAGAGAGAGAGAGAGAGACACACACACACACTTGAAAGTTTTAACATGTTTTGATTGGACCATGAATGGAGAGAGAAATAAATCTAAAAGAAATAGTTGAAAACAATTACGAAGTTTAAAAGTCTAAAACCTTTTACGATAATTTTATTTTCGAAAGGGATGTTGCAGAAAGTACAAACACAAGTAATATTTGGGAAATACCTACCCCTGACCCACTCCCGGAAGAACTTTTGTCTCAGTCTAAGCCTCTTGTAATTGAAAAAGGGATAATTCTAATTTACCCCCTGAGGTTAGGCTTAAAAAAAATTGAGAATATCAGTTTTCTGAAATCTAAGATTGTCCCCTGAGTTTACTGTAGCACTGTAGATTTAATGAAAAATGTATTAAACCGTTAGATTTAACAGAAAATACATTAAATAATAACTTAATGTTAATATTAGATTTAACAAAAAATATATTAAATAATAATTTAACACTAATAAGCAGTAAAATAGACTATAATACACTTTTCTAAATGGTTTGTAAAGCGTTAAGTTACTATTTAATACATTTTCCGTTAAATCTAACGGTGATACAGTAACCTCAGGGGCAAATTTAGGTTTCAGAAAACTGAGATCCTCAATTTTCTTTACACCTAACCTTAGGGGCAAATTAAAATTATCCCATTGAAAAATCATGTAAACGCCCCTCCTTTTCATTTTTTAAGTTTGAACCGCGTTATTGATTAAGCAGTAGATTTTTTTTTTTTTTAAGTCTCTCTTCTACTAGTGTCTCTCTCCCTTCTTTTCTCTCATCTCATACCTTGCCTTTCTTCTCACTTAAAATTTTTAAGAGAATAAAAAAAGCAGGACAACAGTTGAAGTGATTTTACAAATAATACTGGCTACTTCAATATGATCTCCTTTAAGTAGGACAATTATTTTTCTTATGTTAAATATTCAACTAAGAAAATACATAGTAGTTTAATTTGAAGATTAAGATTCTGACTTTCAGATCTAGGTCTCTTTGTTCAGTTGTACATAGCCTTCATGTGACTGTCTTTCCTCACTTGATGAGGCTATATATGGTGAACCAGGCCAGCTAATACACAGCACTTTGCCTAATCTAAGATATTTATCCATGGTTTGGTAATAAGTCAGAAAAACAACCTGATGCAGCCAATGAAGATATACAGCAAAGTGCCAATGATGAAAGAAATCAGATCTAAAGTTTAGATTTTGATTTCTTTCCATTTACTACTAGATCTAGAGCTAAAAATTACAAAGATAAATTGAAATCAATTAACTATGAGAGAGCTTACTTGTTTTATATTGTTATTGGGCCCTAAAGGTTTTTTTTAGATATTATTATCTTATGCATTTAACTTTAACGAGGTTATTAGTTTAATACATATATATATATAGTCCAATAGGAACCAGGATTAAATTTATGAGAGGGCCAAGTTTTCTTGAGAAGTATTGATTCTTAATTGTAATTGAAATGAAGTGAAGTTGTTGAGATGAGATTTACCTCATTATTAATAGTACATGTTTTTTTAAAAAATAATAATAAATCATTTCTTTTTGAAAAGAAGTTTTTATAGATTCTTGAAATTTTAAGGATAGATAGCAAAATATATATGTATATCTTTTTCATGAAAATTGTATTAAATATCAAGTGCACATTAATTGAGTACTCCTCCTTTCTAATATCAATTTTTTTTATGAGTATAATATTTTAGTAAGATAACTTGGTTTGTTGAAAATAATAGTAATTTCTTACAGATTATTTTCAAAGACTATATCAATAAATTAAATTATATTATTAATCTTAATAATATAAAATAAAAATTATAATAATTGTACTAAAGCAAGAGGAATGGAGAATTATATATATATTAAGAATTTAGTAGGAAATATATTTATATGTGAAATCCTTATTTAAGTAGGAAGTGTTAGTACTTTCTTACTTAATTAATTTGGTCAATGAAATTTTAAGTAGTTAAATATAATAAAACTAAAATTTTGAGGATTCACTTGCTTGAAATGTAATTATATAAAAAATGTGTAGAGACCAAAACTATAAAATCATACTATGCAACCTATTTTAATGAGATATATTAAAGGAATTTAGAAATTTTTATTCTGCCTGGTGGGGCTTGGGCCCCCTGAGGCTTGTGAATAGGTCTGCCACTACTCTAGTCGAGATAGCATAATTTTATTATTTAGGCGAAGTTATTCATTTATTAAAAATTTATTTATCGAGGGTTTATAATTATCTTGGATATATATATTCACCTTGTATTTTAATATTTCATTGCAAAATTGTTATTTTAAAATATTATTGCAAATTTTTACTCTATTATTTAAGTATCTACTGATAATTATAAGTTTTCATGAGATCATATTTATTTTGTATATTATATCATCACAGCAACATCTCAAATTATATTTATTACACACATATATTTCGTTTAAAAATAAAAATTTATTACTAATTAAACGATTTCTTATGTGTATTTTTTTTATCATACAATATTGAAATAATCATTTTAAACTCACCATACTCTTGTAACATAATTTGTGACTAATAAGGGGGCGTCTTCATTTTTGTCTAGAATATGAATAAATCTAAATTAAATTGAAGTTTGAATAGGTTGTATATATGAATTTAGATAAGATATTTTTTAATTTTAATATCTGAGTTAAAATATTTGAGAAATAATAGTTTTGAATATATATTCTTTTTTATTTTATTTGACATATATTCTTGAAAAATAATATTTACCAATCAATATTTTAACAAAATTAATGTTGAAGTATTTAAACACACAAACTTTATAATTCTTTTATCATCAAAGATGAAATATCAATAAATTAGACCATAAGTTTGATTTAAATAATTAAATATGTATAGTTGTGGTAAAAGTTGTTTTATTATAGGATTTCATGGAGGAAGTTGTTTTAAGGGTATGTTAAAATATTTAGACATTTACATTCACTTAAAAACTAATTTTTAACTTTTTCCATTTAAATAAAATTCTCAGAGAATTAGTCTTAAGTTAAGCTAAATAAACAAACAAGTTAAAATATCTGAATCACTAAAGTGAATATGGTCACATACAAGCAATTACTACTATTGGACCAACATTTAGAGATTATAATTGTAGTGGGATTTTTTCTTTTTCCGATAGCGTTCCTAGTATTTCTGAAAATGTAGCCAGAAGTTGAAAACACAACCCACTTCGAATACATCAACTGTTCACGCACTAGAACTAAGGATCAACGATATCTTACTATATTTAATGACATAAAATGTAGCCAAAACTTGAAAAACAAAACCAAACCGAGCGGCGGAGCTACGATTTAAATCTAGGGATGCCAAAGTATTTAAAAAAGAAAAACTTAAAGAGTTATTTATTAAGACAAATTTTATATAAAAAAAATGATATGACAAAGTATTAGTAGAAGAATGAAAAAATATATCATATTTATATTTCAACCAAACATACATTTTAAAATTAAAATCTATCAATTATAGATGAATGCTTTACCTTTAAATTAATAAAAACCCATCAATTACAGAAAAATTCTACGCCTTTAAATCAAATAAAATCTCATCAATTATAGATGAGTTATCATCTTTAAATTAAAAGACATTTTCTTTTATATTATTATTATTAAGTTAAATAATCAAGTAAAAGACTTTTTCCTCATTTAAACAACACTGTATAGCAATACTAGTGGATTTTTTTTTTAATATCAATACTGGTGGCAAGGAGCCACTCAAATGGCTGGGGTACCGTGGCCACTGGCCAAGGCCTCCCCAGGCCATGATGTGGCTCCCCCACTGACCATTTCATTTGGCATCGTCCCTAGTATTTGTGGGCATTGGGAGATCATTTCACAGACCTTTGGATGGAGGGGCGGACGGATATATTCACAGGCCTAAGAGGGTTGTGACCTCACCAAGCAATTTTTTTTTAATATATATTCAATCAAAATAGGTTGTATTGATCTTCTAATTTCAGCCTTCCATTTTTCTATATGACTTCATTCATACAAGGACAAAATTAATATTTCAAAAAAGTTAATCATAAAAGAAGTTTATTATATTTAATTTATTAAAATTTCTTTACAATATTAATTAAATAGGAAAGTAATAGTTTTTCGCACTTAAATAATGATTTCATATATAAATAGATTTCTTACTAAAGCCATGATTAATATCCTAAATAAAGATAGGTCCTTCACTTTTTTCTTTAAACCATCAAATTCTTCATTCCTCTTGCTTCAATACAATTTTTTATATTTTTATTATAGATCATTAAGATTAATAATATTATTTTCCTTTACTTGATTGTATAGTATAGTTTATTGATTTTTTAACATAATCTATAAAAAATTATTTAAATGGATTGCTAAGTCAAGAAATCAATATTATTTCGAACAAACAAAGTTAACATGCCAAAATATTATAATAATCAAAAAATGATTGGACTGATATTAGAATTAAGAAGCGCTCAATTGATCCACAAATTATATTTTTTAATAACATTTTTCATGGAAAAGGTATGCATAAATATTTTATTATTTATCCTTAACATTTCAAGGATCTATACAAAACTTTTTTTTCAAAAATATGTGATTTGCTTTTTTTCTTTTTTAAAAAAGTCAATAATAATAATGAAGCAAATCAAGAAAAATTAATGAAACAAATCAATATCAAATTAACTTCATTTCAATTTTTTTTTTAAAAAAAATCATTTCCTAAGAAAACTCGATCCTCCTATAAATTCAAACCTGGCTCGGCCACTGTTTGGGTCCCAAAAAAGTAGAAATTTTTATTTCTAGAAAGAAAATGAGTTAAGGATGAGCATAGGTCCGATCAAGTATCACCATATCTGACCAAACCCGGATCATGAATTAAGTCCTTTTTTTTTTTTAACATCCGACCTTATATGATTTGATTGAAATACCTAACCAAACGTGACCACGGTCAGGTCAGTTTGGGTATTTTCGGGTTTGACCAGAATTCTGACCAAATTAGAGTAGGATACCATGTTAGATTATAATTGGCCACAGTTTGACCATGTTTTTTCCTTTATTTTTTTAACCTTTTATATTTTTCCTTGATTTAAAGCCCCCTGGTCCATATTTTCCAATTGTTTGAAGTTAAAATCAATACAAAATCACTAACATGTTTGACGTAGGTTAAATCAACTCAATTACGTAAAACTAACAGGTTCATAAACAAAATTAATTGAAAATATATAAGATTTCACTTACTTAGGTCTTACGAAGTATGATTGCTGCCACGATGGAATAGACAGGTGCGCCGCGAAGTTGCAGCAGCGGAAATGAACTGGACCTGATGGTGGCTGAGGGGTTGCGCTGGTGTTTGAGAAGAGAAAGAAGTTTTATAGCGTCTTGAAGAGAGGAAGGACTACGGAGTTAGGGTTAGGTTAAATTTTAGTTTCAAATTTTATTTTCGAGTAAAATATTCAAATATGCATATGAATGTTGACAAGATCGGTCGGACGCTTTCATAGTTTTTTTTTTTGCCCTCCCCCGGCCCGGCCCCCGGCCCGCCCCCAACCCCCCCCCCCCCCCCGGCCGGCTTAAAATACTCTATCTAGCCAGGAAAGAGGAAGCTGTCATCTGGAGCATCGAAATCAAGCATGGTATCCAACCCGAGGCTGACGGGTGGACTAGGTTCGGGATGTTGCCAGAAGTGCAGACACTATTTATTTTATAATCCTCGGGAGAAGGCATCAAGCCATATATATATATATATATATATATATATATATATATATATATGGCTTTTCTCTTATCCGATCTCCTGAAGATTCTTTAAAATCCGAACGGAAGACAACATAGGATGGTTTTATCTTTTGCTTTTGTTATTTACTTCGGTTTTTTTTTTTTTTTAATATGCCTTGATAGAAGAAAACACTGCCAGCTTGTTAGACTTCCTACGCCATATTAAATAAAAAAATATATTTTTTAATCCTTTCAATCTCTTTCTTACCTCACAAATCAGTAGCTACGCATATTCTATGAAATCTTAAAGCCAGCAACTTTCTCTTTCCTCCCTCACATGCGAGTCACTCTTTATGAAAATCACACTTTATGTTTTTAGATATTCTTCATGCATCATTTGTTGGCCTTGCCCTCCATCTCTGATGTGTTGGTTCACTAGTTTGTTAAAAGATTTTATCAATATATATTTCAAAATCATTCGTATTACATTGGATACGGATACCTAAGAGATGGTTGTATTAATTGAAATACAAGAAAGAGTTTCTATTTTCCCATCTTTTGAAGATCCAAATACGCAGTTAAGCCATCAATGTCATATTGTGAAGCTATTAATTATTGTTATTTATTATCTTCTGTTATTCCAGTAGGCTGAAATCTTTGAACAATTCCAAGTCTACATGAACCCCTGTGTGAGGCAGAATAGATCAAATACTAGTAAAGGAAAGTGTTGTTGATTAAATTAGTGATGAAAAACATAACAAGATCTATATGGATCATTTGTGATGGCACATGGTTAGCCGATAGAGAGCAAAAATAGTGTGGAAGCAAAACATGTTAAAGAGAGCTTGAGGAGCGGCCTTAAACCTTTAAAGATTGTACAAGAGAGAAGATAAAGAATGAGACACGGTGATTGGTCAAAGAAAATAAAAGAAAAATTAAATTAAATACGGACAAACACATAACAGTTTTTTCTTTGTTAATGTGTAAGGACAAAAAAGGACAGGAGGCGGTTCTAAGAAAAAAAAACCGATCATCCCTAACTTTTCTAAAACATATGATTTGTCCCCCACCGTCGGCCAATCGATGTTAAAGTTAATGGTTAAAGGGTAAAACTGTAATCATACCTATATAAAATATGAGGCAGCAGAAGCAATAAACCAATTAAGTTAACAATCTATAATTTAAAATTTAAATCAATATTAACAATATTTTAAGTAATATAATTAAAAAAATTTTCCTGATCCCAAAATTTCTTATCACCACCATCATTGCTATAATCGCATACCTTCTACTCCATCACGCAAAAACCACATGACAGCCTCCTTCAATAGCATCACCTTCATCACGCAAAGCACCACCATCAGAAGGCCTCCATGGTGCAGTAACACCACCATCTAGCCAATCAGACCACGAAACACCACCACCATCAGGCCTTTAACCATCAAGCTGCCAATCACATTACCACAAACAATCAAATACACCACCAAGCACCAAACAGAAAACACACAAGCAAACCAATCACATATTCCACTTATACCACTCAAAACACTGCCATAGAAAACCCATAGCTAGCACAAAAACCAATAGTTGCTTAAACTCATCACCATATACCAAGAAAAATGCCATGACGTTGAAGCAAGTAGTCTGTTAGGAGTTATGCACGTGTAAAAGATGTGTAACAAACTTGTCATATCAGATTCAGTTAGTTATTCTATTACACTGTCTAGCTATGTATATAAAACATGATAATCACTCATTACAATTCAATTCAAGGTCTTTAATAAATTCTTTTTTTTTTCACTAGAGGTTTCTATTTCTATCATGGTATCAGAGCCATCCAATTAACTGCCATGGCTGATAATTACATACATTTTCCTGGTGTTTCCAATTTTTTAGGAAATGATGAACATTTTCCAGGAAATAAATTTCCAGATCTCGTTGGTTCTAATCCTGCTCATATGGCAATAGGTCATGCTAATACAACTGCTCAATTTTCATGATCTTCAAGTTCTCCTTATGTAATTCCGTTGATTACTCTACCTTTATCTCTGCCTTTGCTGTCCATCAAGCTTCACATAAATAACTATGGCTATTGGAGATCACAAGTGTTGCCAACAATAGAAGCCTATGATCTTGAAGGCTATAAAACGGGAGATAAGTCTTGTCCACCTTCTTTTATAATTGCTAGTTCATCTAATTCCAGTAATGCAGTTCAACATCCAAATCCTTAGTATGTTTTGTTGAAATGGGTTGATAAATTCATCCTAAGCTGGTTGTTGTCATCAATCACAGAAAATATATATGTTTGGTCATACAGTTAGATGTCAGACCTCTATGTAGCTTTGGAATACTCTTGAAAAACTATTCTATACTGAATCTAGAGCGCATATAATGCATCTTAAGAATGAGCTACAGAGTAGTAAGAAAGGATCATTACCAATCTCAGATTATTTTCTGAAAATGAAGGAAACATTCGACACTCTATTTGCCATAGGATTTGAAGATACAGAAACAGATTTATTGTTGCATATTTTGAATGGCTTTGATCTCGAATTTGATGCTATAGTGGTTAATATCAATTCAAAGGCTATGATATGTGTCGTTAGAAGAAGCTCAATATCGATTACAGAGCTATGAATTAAGGCATGCTTAACACAACACTACACAGATGATGCATACTGATCATAGTGCTCATTGGTCAAACAAAACTGGTGCTTTCTTTGCTACTGGCCAAGGTTCTCAATTCACTAAGAGATCTTTTACACAGAATTTTTTTAATAAAAAATTCTGAGGTAGAGGTACAGGAAGAAGTCAAGGAGGAAGATTTCATATTGGAGATGAAAATCATGCCAGAGGAGGAGATGGTAATAGGACAATTTGTCAACTATGTGGAAAAATTAGACATGTAGCATTAAAATGCTATCACAAATTTGATGTGAGCTTTCAAGTTAGCTAGGCTACCCAGATGCCTACTTAGAACCATCAAAATGGTCAAGCTTATGTGGCTTTTTCTTAGCACTCTCAATCTCAGATCATTTCTTCAAATGCTCAAGCTTTTGCTGCTTCCCCACCTCTTGTTGTAGATTCCTCATGGTATCTGGATATTGGTGCCACAGACCATATTACATCAAATCTGAATAACTTGATTGTCAAGGAAAGTTACAATGGCACTAAAGGCATACGAGTGGGTAATGGTAATGTAATCCTATTCCAAATATATGCTTTGCAATTCTACACACTTCTAGTATGACTAAACCTTTAAATCGTCAAAGGATACTACATAATCCTCTCATAACAAAAAGTCTGATTAGCATTTCTAAACTGATTAATGATAATGATGTGATGGTGGAGTTTCATTCCTATGTTTGTTTTGTTAAGGACAAGACTACAAGGCAAGTTCTCTTGGAAGGCAGACTTGAAAATGGACTTTACAAGTTGCATTTGTCACAGCAACTCTCTAAGTCATTATTAGTAGTTTCACTTGCTTTAAGTGTTCCTGCATCGATAGTAAGTGGTATTCGTCAATATGAACATAATAATGCTAAAATCTGTTCATCTTATCAGCTAGAATCTTTGTTCTCTTGTGTTGTAAATAAATGTGTCTCATAAGTAGAAATTTCCCCTTTAGTTTTATGGCTTCAGAGACTAGGCCATCCAAATGTGCATACTCTTGCCTGTGTTGCTAAACAATCTGGACAATTTTTCAGCTCATCTAATAAAATGCTATAGTGTGATTCTTGTAAGCTTGCCCACTCACATTATCCTTTGTCTAATAAAGTTGTCACTGCACCTTTAGAAATTGTCTCTATAGATTTGTGGGGTCTTACACCAGTTACTTCTGTGAATGGCTCAGTAGCTAGAATATATTTTGTATCTTGGGCCTTCACAATCTTAATGATTCTCTCTTTCTTGGGCTCAATATCTCCATCGTCATTGAACAAATAGCGCATGTTAGAGATCTACCATAAAAGTATGGATGTTTTTTTGTAATATGTAAACATTATTATTATAAATGAATAAAAGATATTATTTATAAATTACCCAAGTGTGACTATATCAATGACTAAACGTTCCAAATTAAGCTTGTACATTGACAAAGTTTCTGTATATATGAGATATATCTGAGACATAGAACTTTGTTAAAGCTCAAAACTAGTTCATGGCTTGTAAATAAAAGTTGGGTGCTTTGTGTGAACAAGGTTGTTAAGTCATTCTTCAATGGGGAAATAGTAAGTCTATAACCATTTGAAGTGGAGACTTCAGGACAAAGAATAATGAATGCATTAAGCACGAACCACGTAGAACTTATCCATTTGGTGGAAATACCATGACTGAATGTGAATTTCTACACCCGAGCACCAAAGCATTCTAATCTTAATCCTGAGTGGGTAGTGTACCTCTAGTGTAAAGGCTATGATGCTTGACTAGAATAAAAAGTGAGATCTAAAAGAGTGAGATCGATACCTTGACTAGTTGGGATTGTAAGGTCGGTATGCTAGTAGATATTATGCTATAAATATGGAATTCAAGGCTTTGAAAGGATTGCAAAATATTGTCGTGATGGTTTTACAAGGTTTTATTTGAGAGAATCTTGACCGAGTGTTTAATGAAAGTTATTCGTTAAACTAAGATGTATTTAATAAATCCCAATTCATTTAAATGGTGTAAAACTAGTATTAAAGGCTCAAGATGTAATTGGATGTGTAACACGGTAAATCATACTTAGATCCAATTATTCGTATTCCATCAAGGGTGGTTATGTAAATTTGATGCTCAATGGATAGAGATTAAAGAAATAATTTAATGAGATTAAACTATTAAGCTTTCTGTAAGGAGTATTTAGTTCAAGAGTGCAGCTTTAAACCTATAGTAGAATAGACAAAGTTAATAGGTGGGGCTCATTATAATTATGAGATAACAAATTACTGGGTTAAACTTATTGAAGCTTGTAATTAAATATGTCCATCAAGATCTCTTAAGTAGCTAATACAAATTGTCTAAACAAGGATTGACTTGAGAAATTAATTATTTAATTTAGTTAGGTTTATTAGAGAATAAAGCCCTGGTATTAAATTAAATATATTTGACTAATAAATGGGCTAATTGTTTAATTAATTTGATTAATTAAATAATAGAGTATTTAGGCCAATTTAATTAATTAGATTAATGAGCTTATAACTAATGTGATTATATAAAAGCCTACACAAAATTAGGTTGGACCTAAATGAGTGTTAAAAGCCTAATTAAAGACTTAATGAGATTAAGTTCTAAAAGTCTAGAAAATTAGTTAGACTATGCCTAATAGGATTAGGTTTACTAATCAAAATTGGACAGTGATTAACAAAGACATAAAAGGATGAATTAGGTTAGTGTTATGATAGTTTTTTGGTGAAAAAGCAACAAAATGTCACTATTCACAGAGTATTGTTCATTAACCACTATTCACGCAATACTATTCATAGTCAGCCATCATTGTTCATCTGACACTGTTTATTTGGCATAGTCCAATGATTTTAAGACACCCACATGTCTCATTCGGGAGTGGCTACAGTACATCAAATGTACCAATACATCATTTTAAAAAATTGTATAAAAGTTGTAAATAAGTGTACACAAGTTATAAATGAGTAAAATACAAGTTGTACATACAACTTCTTTTTACTTATTTATGACAATTGTATAGTTACAACTTCCAACTTGTATATAGTAACTTACAACTTGTATATAGTTATTTACAACTTTTATTCACTCATTTACAACTTTTATATAATTTTTTGATGTACCAGTATATCCGTTGTACTGTAGTCACTCTCGTCTTGATCAGGTAGCTTTCAAATATACCTAGGAACTAAAGTGGTGAGAAAACAAATCAAAATTTAGAAGTCTATGCTCACAAGATATCGGTCTCGAAGTCTATTCCGCAGTCTTGAATTATTTAGATTTGGCATCATGTTCCTATATCCCAACCCTCTTCTACTGGTTTGTCCTTTGAAATCTGGAAGGGCTGGCAAGCCACTTCCATTTTTACCAAGTCTAGTTCTTGGTAAATAACCCTACTTTTTCATTATTCCAGCAATTTTAGGACTGATCTCGTCAATCATGGCTACATGGAAGCCACCCAAACATAGCCTTCAAAGAAGAATCAAGTCAAAGAATATGATTCGACATACGTTTAAACGCACGTACCTTTCGACTACTTCTCTCTTGGGGCATGCCATCCAAACTCGTTGTGATGGTGTTGATTTGTTGAATTAATTATGATGTAGTTCTTTGTACATTTTTCTACTTGATTATTAATTATGATGCGATTGTGTTCTTCCTCAAATGATCATGTTTTTACATGTTATTGTTGTTATTGTTTTGAACTGAATATCAAAGAACCCGAAGGTTGCAATGATAGTATTGTTGTTTTGAGAAAGAAATAAAAAAAAATTGAAAAACCAGGTAAATATCTGGGGAATTGAATTCTCCAACCTGGGAGCAAGTTCTTGGCCCAACCCCAGGCCCAATTTTCCTGGAGAATTTTTTGGGGATGAGGATTATAGTTCCTTTTCGGTTTCGAGGATGGGGAACGAGGTCCCCAACCCGACCCTGGGTTTTGCCATCCCTACTTTTTGTATTTTATTTGATAAATATTCATAGGAAATTATGAGCACAACAAAACTTAACTAGTATTCCCTCGACAACAAGATTAAGGTGTGTTTTTTAAACTATATGAATAAGAATAAGCGTGTTATGATTGAATATTGTGTGAAGCTCAATTATGAGATATTAATCCTATATTATTATTAAAATATTGATTATAATTAAGAATTAACATTATCTAGAAAATTAATCATATACTAATTATTGTGCAAATTAATGTATATGACCGTTGCTACATCTATAACTCATCCTTATTTTATATCGTTTAGAAATTCTTATGTAGGATTGCCTATTTTTTTGGCTTATGCAATTAAGATAAGAGTGCGGCTATATGGATCCCAAAAATCACTGTAAACACCTCATTTTTATAACAAATTAAATTAATAAAAAACACATAAGTTAAAATTCTATTAAAGATAAGATTAGAAAAAATTTAATAGTTTTATTAAAATACAATTACTTTTTAGATACATCCCTTAAATCTATCTCACACTCTCCCTATTTTTTTCCTCTTCACGTATCAATTAAATCTCCAATTTTATTTTATTTTATTTATGGTATCAATTATTAAATCTGTTAATTTGTGATTATATCTTATTTTTATGTCACGATTCATAAGTTATCAAATATATCAGTATCTATCTTCCTTGTCACACTCTTTTGCTTTCTCCACAATCAAACAAACACCAAATCAAGAAACTCTTTCTTGAAAAACTTCTCTAGTTACTTATTGATATGGTTTTTGTAGTGGGCTTTGGAGAGAGAAATAATAGATATTTGGTTGAAGAGAAAAAGATATTTTACTGAATTTTATCTTAAAGCTGGAAAAAATGTTGAGTTTTAGTACTAGAGAAGAATTCAACTTAAACTGATTTTTTAGAAACCAAAGAAAATAAGTTCACTAATTAATCAGATTTTACAAAATTTCCAATATCTTTCCACAAAATAATAATGTTTTAATTATCAAATCATTTAAGGGCGTACAAGGCAATAAAATGGTTGTGTAGAGTATATTTTAAATTCTAAAATTTGGATAAGGGTGCTAAGAGAAATGTGGTGTTTAGATAGTTTTTGGGGATTCATGTGGCCGCAACACCCACCCACCCCAGCCCACGCCCCGCGCGCCCCCCCTCCCACAAATAATTATGCGTGGTTGAGAAAATTGATAAAGAAGGGACAACTTACTTTTACTTCGATAAAATTATGACACATATTGAAAAGTGGATTGTAAAAACGGAGGGCAAGTTGGGAAAAAAAAAAAGATAACTTTGATTTTAAATGCTTTCAACACTTAACAATGTATTAATGATCAAGTATACCACCTTAATTAGCACCTTGAGGTATACTTGTCTCATATAAGTATTTTCTTTTATCTTCTGTATGATACCAGATCAAAGTAGACTTAAAGGAAGATTTTCCAAAATAACGACACTGAGACATACGATGCGTAAATTGTAGTCAGTTATCATGCAAAGCATTACACAAGTTGGAAAAAGTTATAGAATAGGGCTTTAATAATAATAATAAAACCATACATTAATGAAGTACAGACTAAAAGAAAACCATCAAAGCAAACATGCATTAATTTACTGAAACATTAAAGCACAGTTAGCTTTCAATACCCCATAGCAACTACAATCTTCATCTTGCGTACATTGCCAATTCCATGACTAACCAATATACGAGACTTTCTCAATCCTCCTTCGCAAAATGTCTTGCTATATTTGTTTTATATATGCACGAACTGAAAACACAGTTTAGGTCATCGTAAGTAGAAGCAGTAATAAAGCGGTGAAAATTGAAACTATTGCCTATGGAGTGTCAAAATAGTTGTGTTTTAAGTTGGCTTTCCATTTGTTCCAATGCCTATTACAGTACCGCCTAACTTCCTGGTATATTTCTTCATTTTTGTAGTTCTCAAAAATAGTGATGACATTGTCGCAAAGCCTATTAAACATGTTGCCAATAACTTCATCATCACCTAACCAATTATAAATAATTCCACACTGACTAAGTTACTCCACATCCTTGGAAGTGTTCACGAGGCAATCCAAGAGTCCTACGCAATCAAAAACACAGTGCAGTGTCATTTCTTCGTAGAACTGCTCATACGCAACTGAATTTCAGAAGAAAGACTCCCTCTTATCTCCAATTAGCAATGTTCGAATTTCCATAATTCAATCTTTGAACTTCACAGCAAACAGGTTATCGCTCTTAGCCATCTTAAACTTGATTCCCGCCTCTTTGAGCTGTGTGCCACAACAAATACTAAGTATCCTCCCATCATGCACTTCGGTCAAATTCTTGCTATCAATTTTTGAACATGAAAGAAAAGATACAAAAAACAAAAGGCTCTTTATTTATTTTCAATGAATATGGAGTTGAGTACACATCTCTTTTATACAGCTCAAAATCATGTGAAAACTATTCTCCTAAATCTTCGATAACTATCCTAGAAATCTGGTAACTAACTGAGCAAAAACATGCAAGCTTAGAGCTAAACACAGGTGAGTGACTTGGGCTGGTGAATAGGTGAGTGACTCAGGCTGTACGTAAGCTTCATGTGCTGCATGTGAAGGACATGAGTAATACTACAATGAAACACGAACCACCTTAGCTACGTTACATCATGTTGCTTTATGTGCTGCATGTGAAGGACGTGAGTTATACTACAATGGAACACGAACCACCTTAGCTAACTTACATCACGTTGGCTATCATTCCCTCTCAAGCGAAACTGGGCTCTTAAAGCAGTGAGCTTGCCGTTGAAGTTTTGAAACTGACTTATAGGCAACAACTTAGTAAAAATATCAGCTATTTGATTTGAAGTTGGAATATATTGAATTTCAAGTTCCTTTGCTGCAAGCATCTCTCTAATATAATGCATGTCCACTTCAATATGCTTAGTACGAGAGTGGAAAACAGGATTAGAAGCAAGAGATTGAGCACCACGGTTATCACACTAGATGATAGGGCACCCTACAATTGACAATTTGAGCTCTTGAAATAATTGCTTCATCCAAGCTACTTCAGTAGTAGCTTGAGCCAATGCAGGATATTTAGATTCAGTGGATGAATGAGAAACTGTCTTTCGTTTCTTTGAACTCCATTGAATCAGATTTGGTCCTAGAAAAACATAGAAGCCAGTTGTGGACCTCCTATCATCAAGATAACTCGCAAAATCAACATCAGAGAATACTTCAAGATTAATTTGGTTGCATGGCTTGAAATGTAGACCAACACCAATTGTTCCATGCAAATATCGAAGCAACCGTTTGCAAAAATTGACTTAACTTGTTGATAGCAAAAGATATATCAGGCCTTGTCATGGTGAGGTATTGCAAAGCTCCAATAGTACTTCTATATAGTTCAGGGTGCTCAAACATGGTACTATCATTTTGATACAATTTACATTCAGCAACCATTGGTGTATCACAACTCTTTGCAGCAGCCATGTTTGTCTTCTGTAATAAATCCCTTGTATATTTTTCTTGCATGAGATACAATTCTTTGCTATTTCGAAGCACCTCAAAGCCAAGAAAATAGTCCAACGAACCAAGTGATTTCAAGGCAAACTGCTTATACAAATCAGTAACCACTCAATGAACTTGTAAGGAATCCAAACCAGTGACCAAAATATCATCAACATAGACAAGTAAATACACAACAACATTCTTAGAAGAATAGATAAACAAGCTTGTATCAGACTTAGAATTTGTAAATCCCCATTGCACCAAAGTCGATTTAAGCTTGTCAAACCAAGCTCTAGGAGCTTGCTGAAGTCCATACAAAGCTTTATGGAGTTTGCAAACATATTCTGGATGCATAGGATCAATAAAGCCCTCAGGTTGCTGCATATAAACTTCTTCTTGTAAGTCACCATTTAAAATGGTATTATTAATATCTATTTGTTGGATATCCCATCCCTTGGTAACAGCAAGGCTGAGAATGATATGAATTGTGGAGGGTTTAATCACTGGACTAAAAGTTTCAAAGAAGTCAAGACTAGGAGTTTGTTGAAATCCTTTAGCCAGTAGTTGTGCTTTATGTCTTTGTAAGGTACCATCCTTATTATACTTCAATTGAAAAGCCCATTTGTTGCCAACAATATTCATTGTAGGTTTGGGAGGAACAAGAGACCATGTATGGTTAGATAAGAGAGCATTGAATTCATATTGCATGGCTTTAAGCCATTTAGGACTAGATAGAGCCTGACGAATTGTGTCAGGTGCTTTAAGGGAGGTAGTTGATTGAGTTAAGAGAACTCGGGCCGGAGATAAAGAACCTGTTTTGCTACAAGTAATCATAGGATCGTTATTCGGATTGTGTGTTCGTGTTATGGTAGAAATGGGAAGAAAACATCAAGATGTATACCAGGAACATTAGAGTCATTACAATGACTTGGTGATAAAGGAGTAAAAGTCGCAGTTTTAAAAGATGATAATGGAGAAAAAGTGATATTATTAGACCAAGAGTTATCATATAAAGATTGTGGAGACAATGGTGTACAAAATGAAGGTTATGAAGTAAAATACCAAGCAGCATAAGGAATTGATGATGATGAAAAGATAAGAGCACTAGTGGAAACAAAATCGCGAGTATGATGGAAAGGGAACACACTTTCATCAAAAATCACACTCTTAGCAATATAAACATGACCGAAAGAGTGAAGACACTTATATCCTTTATGTGACAAACTATATCCAAGGAAGACACATTGGGATGTATGGAAATTGAATTTATGCTTGTTATCAGGGCGTAAATAAGGATAACATAAGCAGCCAAACACCTTAAGAAACTCATATATAGGTGTAGTGTTGAAGAGTACCTCAAACGGTGACTTAAAGTCAAGCACAGGAGTTGGTAACCGATTAGTAAGATAAGCTGCTGTTTGAAAGGATTCCCACCAGTAAGATAAAGGCATGGAAGCAATAGCTAAGAGTGATAGCCCCATCTCAACAAGCTGCCTATGTCGCCTTTCAGCTCTACCATTTTGCTGATGTGTATAAGGATAAGAGAGCCTGGAGAGAATGCCATGAGCTGAAAAAATAAGGAAGAAGAGATCTATATTCTCTACCAAAATCAGATTGTACACATTTTGATTGGAAAATCAAATTGCTTCTCAGCCATTATTTAGAACTGAATAAATATAGGATACATATTAGATTTGTTTTTAAGTGGAAATAAACAAATAAATCGGCTATAATCATCCAAGAAAAGTACATAATACTGATATCCTTCAGGAGACAAAATAGTGCAGGACCCTACACATCCGAATGAACAAGTTCTAAAGGTTGAGAAGCTTTATTGTCACTCAATAGAAATACACTTTGACATTGTTTACCAAGCTTACAGGTGGCACAAAAAGACAACAAAGGTGAAGAATTGGTACTATGACAAACAATGGACCCAGAAAGCTTATTCAAAACTGAACTTAAGACCTTAGCAGTAGGATGACCTAGGCGTTGATGCCAAAGATCATTTGAACTACAGGTCTTTGAAGAAGCATAAGCAGTCACAGAGACTTGTGAAGATGGTTGGGAGCTGAAAGAAGTTGTAAAAGAAGATAACAAAGATGGTTATGACTTGAGAGACGATGGAAGCTGCAAGTGATAAAGGCCATGCTTAAGCATTCCCAGCTACAAAACTTTCTTGGAAACCTGGTCCTTGACACAACAATAGTGTCAAAAAACTCTACAGATGTTACCATGAGTAAATTTGGAAATGCTCAAAAGATTTTTGGTAACTCCAGGAACATGCTAACTCCAGGAACATGCAATATATTATGAAGCATAATTGGCTTGAAGTGACTAGGTAATGCATATTCAATGAAGCCAATACGATAAATAGGTAATTGATTACCATTAACAACTTGAAGACGATCTTGACCTTTGTACTTAGATTGAATCTAGAGATTATTTATGTCTGCTGTGACATGATCAGTGGCACCAGTATCTATGTACCAAGAAGGATCAACTATAGTAGCTGGAGTAGCAAGACTGTGAGATGTTGATACAAATGAGTCCGAGGATGCATGGCTTGATGTAGATGAGCTTGGAGATGAAATGCGAGAGGCATAGAAGGTTGACCTGAGTGTGAACCTGGTTGAAATTTGTTTGGAACACTATCAACTGTTCCATGAAAATTAGTGTCAAAACGAAAATAGCATCGCAAGGCTGCATGACTAGGTTTGTTACAGTTGACAAACTAGTCTACCACAGCCTCTAAACCTTCCATGACCTCTGCCTTCACGAAGAGTTCCTTGTCCTCTTGCAAATTATTGTTGCAAAGAAAAATAATGTTGTTGTCCAGAGGACAGTCCAAAAGATTTCTTTGCAGCAAAATGAGCTTGACTGTTAGTTTGCACATCTATAGAATAAGCAGTGTTCAACTTTTCAATATGCATTTCATGATTCTGTAACAAATATTGTGCTTCTTGAAGTGAAACAGAATCTCTTCTAGTGGTAAGATTAATCACCACAGCATCATACTCGGTACCAAGTCCTCCAAAGATGTACATGAGTAACTCATCATCTATAACTAAATTTCTAGTAGCTAACAAAGTATCTGCAAGCTCCTTCATTTTAAGAAAATAATCACCAATAGACATGGAGCCTTTCTTTAAAGATTGTAACAAATTTCGAAGGTACAATTTTTATGCTTTTGATTGAGTGAAGAAAAGACTCTCTAAAGTTTTCCAAAGATCACCACAAGATTCACAACGTGATGTGTGACCATACATGGACTCACTTATTGAAGATAAAAGCTAGCTCATGACAAATTGATCTGTTCTCTTCCATAAAGTATACTCAGGATTTAATTGCTTTTCATACTTAGGAGCAACATCAGAAGAAGAATCTGAAATCAAACCTTCAATAAACTGAGATGGACAGGAACGTGTACCTTCAACATAGCCATCTAGATCTGCAGATCGAAGTGCTGGAAGGATTTATGAACGCCAGAAACCATAGTTCGAATTCATGAGTTTGAGATTAACTGAAGGAAGATTAAAAGAAAATCCAGCTTATGAATTCATGATTGACACTCCAGAACAATTCTTGGAAGTGTTTGGTTGACCAGAAAACGAAGGAAATATTGTTGAAGTATTTTCCATCTTATTTGTAAATTGATAGACGTGAGTCTCTCGGCTCTGATACCATGAAAGAAAAGATACCAAAAACAAAAGACTCTTTATTTATTTTAAATGAATATGGAACTGAGTACACATCTCTTTTATATAGCTCAAAATCATATGAAAACTATTATCCTAAATCTTAGGTAACTGTCCTAGAAATCCGGTAACTAACTGAGCAAAAACATGCAAGCTTAGAGCTAAGCACAAGTGAGTGACTCGGGCTGGTGCACAGGTGAGTGACTCAGGTTGTACGTAAGCTTGATGTGGTGCATGTGAAAGACACGAGTTATACTACAATATTGAAACACGAATCATTTTAGCTAAGTTACATAATGTTGCTTTATGCGCTGCATGTGAAGGACGTGAGTTATACTAGAATGGAACACGAACCACCTTAGCTAAGTTACATCACGTTGGCTATCAGAACACAAATAATAAAACCATGTACGTATCCAATTATGAATTTTGGATGCCCAATCATTATTCATCTGTGAAGACGAATGAAACCAACTACATATGAACCTCCGATTATGCTCTTCTGTCATAATATTCCCTCTTTCCCTTTTTGAAGGCAAACGAAATTGTTTACCAATCACTTACAAAGCTTTAATACAGCTGACAAGTTTTGAATAAATGAATCGACGATTATTCTCTTCTTTCATATCCATACTGTCTATTACTAAAAGATGATGCATCCAGTTCCGGTGTAGTAATCCAAGTAGATGTTCGACAGATTGGATGTCGTAGCGGGGGATTGGTCCTGCCGTTAGACTCTTAAAACTATTGAAAATTTTAAAAATCATGTGACAAAGGCTTTCCTCGTTAGACATTTTAGTGATGTCAAAGAACTTCTGAAGAACGAAAGGGAAGTTGATTTTCAACTAATAGTTAATCGCGGGCCACGTTACTAGTGATCCAACGTCCTATTGTGATATGATCACCTATTTCAATCCTGATTGTCCTTGTACTTGCGAAATAACTCAATGATGAAGCAAGTATCCAGTGACATCATTCACTACAAGAAATTTTAAAATATTTGTCACTTTGTATTTTTTTATTTGACGTTTTTTTAAAAAGTGAGAAATATAACATTGATTTAGAAGTCAAACCCACATTTTCTTCATACTTGTCACTTATTGTTTTGATTATATTATATATTTCTCACATTTTTAGATAGTGACAAGTAATTAACAAGTAATTAGGATATATATGTAAACAAATAAAGTATTTAAACTTAAAAGTAATTTTTAAGGGTGATTATGATAAATTATAATATATTAAAAATTCAGGTAATTTTGCTAAACTATATAAACAGAATAATTTTCAAAAACCTAATTTCCTAAAACCTAACCTAAGCCGTCTCTCTCGTTCTCTCCAGCGCCGCAGCACTCCTCCGCAACTTGCCGACTCCAACCTTGCTGACTGCAGCAGCCTCGCGAGACACCGACTCCAGCAGCCCCGCCTCGTGCTGACAGTAGCAGCCCCATGACTCACCGAATCCAGCATCGCGCAGAGCCAATCTTCATCTTCCGAGGACAAGCATCGCGCAGCGCCGATCTTCATCTTCAGCTTTTGTTTCTGTTTTTATTTTTACTTATTTATTATTTCTGGTGAGTCGAAAGGTATGGATTTTAGTGAAATTGTGGGATTTAGGTTTTCAATTTGTGGTGTTTTAGGTTTTCAATTTTTACTTGTTGCTGAGTAAATATTAGGAAATATTTTCTGGGATTGATGATTTCTTCACTATTATGTGTTTGGATTACTTCTGTTGAGCTTTGATTTTTTTTATGAAAATCTTGTTAGAATTAATGTTTTTGTTTTCAGTTCCATCTCAGCTTGTAGCATCTTGACAGAAGGATTTCATGAAAACCATAACTTATGGAACACCTAGATATTTGAATAATACTTTTTAGGTTATTTCGGGTTCTCTTAAAAGCAAAATAGAATAGTTGTGAAGTTTAGTTGTGTGTTATTATACAAAAAAAAATTTAGTGCAGCTGTTCAAAGTTTCTATCATATTGACCGTAGTTTAGTTTAGTTTCTGATGTATTTCGTTATTTATGGTTTTAGCTTGTTTTTGCATTTGTTAGCTTGAAGGGTTTGTTTTAGTTTTGCTTAAATTTGGAATTTTGTCATTTTAGTTTGTGTGCTTTGTTTGGTTCTTGAGAAAATTGAGGGAAGGAAAGGAAGAAATTAGTAAGGTGTATTTTTTGTTATTTTTATTTGCTGTTAGATAATATTGAAAGAGGATGTGGATGAATTGGGGAAGAAAGGACAACTACTGGATGTGAAGGCAGGGTATTATAGGAATTATCTTCTGCCAACGGGCAAGGCCCAGATTGTGACTCCTCTTCTGCTCAAGTAATGTTCTACTTTTCTTTCGATTATGTTTTAGTTTTGGCAAGTCTTCTTTTGTTTTTAAGTTGTTCCTAGTAGAATTCTAGTGGAGGATTGCTAATTAATGGGAAATGCTTTCAGTGAATGCTACAATTATTTGATAATTATTCTCCTATGTTTTGTGCAAATTAATTATTTTTTTGAGATTCGTATTCATCCATGATGAATTTTAGACTGGAAAAACTTAGTTTTAGCTTAGAAAAAAGATTATTCTCGTATTTTGTGTGCCAAAGAAACCATATTTGTGTGTTCCGAATTATGGATATACATTGGATTTTTCCTAAAAGTATCTCATAATTTTGGTTAGGTTTATTGGATAGCATTCATCCTTGCACCAAAATTTTTTTATCTCTTTTTATTCCATAGCATTACCAGTTTTCCTCAAGTTGATTTAATTGAGTCGCATAAAGAACAATAATGTATATTCTAGATAATTCGAATTTCCTTTTGCTTGTTTGTTTAATTTCCTTTAGCGGACTTCAGTTGTTGTCCGCTTGGTGTTCAAATAATCAAATAACATATATATCAAAATAGTTTCGTATTAACTTTAAAACAGTTGTTTTCAAAACATGCATAGGCCAACCTTTGTTGCTCATATATGGGCTTCTGGTTTCTTTTCTTCTTTTTTTAATTTTTTTGCTGCACCTTTCTAAAATAGTGTTGTTCTGGTCAGACCCTATGACTATTTTCTATTATTCTTTTAAATTCTGGTGTCTTTTTAAATGATTATCAAATGCAAGATGCCAATGAGACGACAATATGAATTTTCCTTTTTGATTTATCAAGTTGACTGACTTTTCCCTGTAAACTCCCTTAATTTCATTGACAAATTGTGTTAATTGAAAACTTCTTAAAGTTTTCACAGTTTTGCAATAGCATGGAAGATAATAGTTGTTTAATGGAGATTGGATAACATGTTTGTGTACGATTACTCTTTCATTGGACTGGATTTGTCTAGCCCATTGTTGACATATATTTTCTGTATTCGATAATGATTATGAAATATGTTCGATTACTGAAGGAGTACTTGATTTGTTTTGCTGCTTTGAAATAAACCTATATATTTTTGCAGGGAAATGAAGATGGAAGAGGAAAGAATCAAGGCTGAGAAGCAACGGGTAAGTACTATCCATTTATTTCTTTCTGTCCCATGGTCTTACTTTTAATGCATGCTTGTAGGGTCACAATTTGATTTCAAAGCTCTTTCTTGGTAGGTTGATGGTTCTGATTCAGAGATATTTAGGGTTAAGCATCGTACTTCATCGAAAGTGGAGAAGAGAACTGTGAATTATACAATATCCTCAAAGCATTTTGAGCATCAGGTATTATTTGTAGTGCTCTGAGCTTAGTTTCTGATGCATTTTGTTGCTATCATTTGTATGAAACTATAACTGAATATCTTCTAATATTGTGCACTTTAACTTGTTTTCTGTTGTGGTTAATTGGGTGTTCATTAACTAATTGATGGCATGATGTAGGATGATGCCATGAGGCTTAGATGTTATTGGTGAATATGGGCATGGAATTTTTGAAATCCTTGAAATATAAACTTTACATGTTAAAGCTTGGAGTTGAGGTTTATGTATTTGAGTTTACTCTTTAAATTCCTCGTCTCAAGTATTCTGTAGGGAGTATTCTCATGGACTTTATTATCTCTTCAACTTTTTGTATTAAAAGAAAATATCTTGTAAAAATGAAAAAATAAAAAATTAGAAGAGTCTTATTTCTTCCAGCACCGAGTGACTCTTTCACCCCATTACTTGGGGAAGATAAAAGTATTTCTTTTGCCACTTGCTTTCAACTATTAAACTGAAATAGTGTAACTAATTGATCTGGTTGTCAAAGTTGTATATTGTGAGTCTGTAATTAAGACTGATGAGATTAAGTTTGACAAGGAAACCTAGGAAAGGCTTGCTGCTCTTGGCATGTCTGACATTTCTGGGTTTGTTGAAGTTGAACCACAGGCGATGATTGCTCCTACTGTTTTTGGTCGGGGTGGTGGACCAGGCAAGAGGTACTAAGGTAATCCTATCTTGGCTGAGAAGTTTAGAATAGATGTTTGTTTCATTTGGACTTATGTTTGTTATGGATGATTATATGAGTAGTTTTGTTTGTGATTTCGAGACAAAAATTAGTTGAACTTGTAAAGATACTTCAGTTGATCTAATGGATGGATTTTTGTTGTCATATTATATTATATTTTACCTTCTAGTTAGTTCATTTTGCTCAGCGGACGTGCTGAAAATTTGCCCTGTCTGAATTGGATTGAAGTTATACTTATGGCAGTGTGGAATTTGATTTTGTTGTTGAAAAGAAGTATGTAGTTACTTAGCGTCAACATTAACAAATAACAATGGCAGTACAGCCACTACTTGTTGCACACATGATTTTCTGATGAAGTTCTCAATTAAGAGATAGATAACATTTGAGAATAAGATTTGATTGCTGATATCTTTCTGATGCTCTATTTACTTGCCTAAGCATTCCACTACTTGGGACAAATTTACAACTACTATTTGTAAAAGAAAAAGAGTTTTTTTGGAGGTTTGACACAAAAAACACTTGTTGTTCCATTCACATGCTCATGGAAGTTAAACTTGTCTATTGCTCAGTATCCCTAGATGTAGGCATTATGCATTACATATATTATCATCTCAGTTGTTGTATTGACAAACTTCTATGATACAGGCACGGTTGCTTGAGAGGACCCCATCACTAAGCGATTTAAATGAACTTGTATATGGACAGGTAATGATGACTTTGTCTTATTCATGACTATGACGGTAACTTCTACTGGTCCAACATCTGACTGCAGTTAATTATCTTCTTTAAACAATGAATTTATAGATTTATGGACAGCCTAGTTGTAATAGGTAATACACTAAAGAGCAGTGTAATTTGAATTATAGAGAATAAGGATTCCTTAAGTTGGAGAGTTGTTTACTGTTGTGATAAATGTTTTGTGAAGTAAAATGGAATGGGATAATCAAGAATCGTTGGAGAATCACAGCCAGAGAGCTGAGAATGCTGCAGCTGGGAATAGTACTATTAATGGAGCAATGTATGTCAAGGTTATGACTGATATGCAGCTTCAAACTCTTAGGAAACAGATTGCTGTTTATGCTAAAATTTGTGAACAGCTTGTTGAGATGTATAAATCGCCTCTCTACCCAGCAAGATCTTACAAGTTTGTTTTGTTTATATTTATAAATATCTCATCTTTTTTTCTAGGCCATGTCTTAATTATGTTAGATTGTGTACAATAAAAAACTGAACTTCTGGCCTGGAACACTTTGGTGGGGATTGAAGTGTTTATGTATGGGAAAGGGTAGTGTGTCTAGTGGATATGCTTTGCACTATCATCTCTGATAGGAAAGAAAACACGCATAGGAAGGCCCTTTTCATAATTGTCTCGTATAATCGTAAATTCCTGCTGAGGTTCGATTAATTTTAGATTAATGGAACATACTGAATATTTGGTTTCTTTCTAGGCCCTGCTGAGGTAAGATTTCGTTGGATTTAGGTAGAAATGATGTTGGATTTCGAGGGTAGAATTTGATTAGTTTATTGATTGTGTGATTGTTTGTACAAGGCCAGGAGAGAGGGGAGTGGTTACAGAACCTTAAGTATGGAGTGTTTGGTCTTGGTAACAGGCAGTATGAGCATTTCAACAAGGTTTGATTGGAAATTCTTCCTTGGGTTTAGTCTCCAGTTGTTTGCTTCTGGGTTTATGTTCTTTATGCATGTTGTGGTTTTTTTGATGTTTTGATTCATTCTTGTGACAGGTTGCCAAGGTGGTGGATGATATCCTTACTGAGCAGGGTAGGCTTTTTTTTAGATATTTTTACTTAGAATGTTATTTGTTGTTTTTGAACTTACCAGCAAGATAAGTTTTTGTCTAGTTTCTAGTATCCGAAAGGCTTAACCATAAACACAAGTGTTGCTTGCTTATGTGAATGATTGGCTCTTTGCAGGGATTGTCATGGATATAGCTAGATGCTCTTTCTTTTTTTTTTTTTTAGTTTCAGTTCTCTTCGGTGTATTGCGTGTGAACCTTTTTTCCTCAATGCAGTGATCTAGTAATAATGTTGCCATTGTTTAGTGAGTTTGTGATGAAAATCATCTAATCAGGTGTCTTTCCATTCCAGGAAAACTTTCCAATTCACAATCTTCTTGCTGTTGTCTGTTTTATCAGTGTGATTATAGTTTTGGACTTTTTCTTGTTGCAGTTTAATATAACATTAAGTAGACTTGATAATGCAAGATTAGTTTGACGTAGTCACTGAGTGCAATTTTTTTTTTTAATTTTAATTTTTATTCTATGGAGTAATGGCAGGTGTTCCTTGTATATAGATGCTATGATGTTAGTGCATTCATTATGTAAGAGGTTAATGCTTCAATTGCTTTTCTGTTTAGTGGCTAATACCGTCTGGTGATTATACTTGGAACAATATTATGAGCATTCCTTGGAGATGATGATCAATGCATTGAAGATGATTTTAGTGCATGGTATTAAGCAGTTGAACTTTATTTTGAATCAACACTTTGGACCTTCTTGTCACCCCTATCCCTTCCTATCTTTTTATTAAGAATCTCAGTGAATGTTACTATGCTAGGCGAGAACTGGTGTGGCCTGAGCTAGATCAGTTGCTTCGCGATGAGGATGATTCAACAACTGCTTCTACCCCGTACACTGCTACCATCTCAGAATATCGTGTTGTATTTTATGACCCGTAGATGTGTCAGTAGAGGAGAAGAGTTGGAGTCATGCTAATGGTCATGCTGTTATTGATGCTCAACACCCCTGCAGGTATAACATATTGAGTACTTCCTGCTTTTTGAATCAGTGGTCTGACTCAGAATTCTTCTCTAGTCTCATCTGAAATACTTTTTGTTTGCCGTTTAAGGTCTAATGTGGCGATAAGAAAGGAGCTTCATACTCCATTATCTGATCGCTCTTGCACCCATCTGGAATTTGACATTTCTAGCACCGGACTTTCGTAAGTTTATCTTTTGCTAGTTTTTTGTTGACTTGTTATAAGGATGCTGTTGCTTTTTTTAGTTCTTTTTTTTCTTGTTTTTCTAGAAGTAGCTTCTGTATATTTTTTTTTTCAATTGATTAGGAAAAAGGATTATGTATGAATGGTTTATGATCTCCTCTTAATGTAATATAATTTTTTTATTCTCAGGTATGAAACAGGAGATCATGTTGGTGTTTACTGTGAGAACCTAACTGAGGTTGTAGAGGAGACATTGACGTTGTTGGGCTTATCACCAGATACTTATTTCTCCATCCATTCTGACAATGAGGATGGAACACCACTTGGTGGAAGCTTCTTACCACCTACTTTTCCACCATGCACTTTAAGAACTACATTGGCTCTATATGCTGATCTTTTGAATTCCCCTAAAAAGGTATGTTTTCTTATCTCATTGCATCACGCAAGCCTTTTTTCAAGCTTCGTGTATTTCAAGTTATTGATCGTCTGATTGCATTTATTTGCCAATTTGCATTATTTGCTTTAGCGGCCCATGCATCTGACCCATCAGAAGCTGATCGATTAAGACATCTCGCATCACCGGCTGGAAAGGTTATAAATTTTATAGCAACAAGTTATTTGGCACCGTATCAGCCCCTTTATTCTACTTTTTCTATGTGATTATAACTTGTTTTGTGAACTTCTATAGGATGAATATGCACAATGGATAGTTGCAAGTCAGAGAAGCCTCCTGGAGGTCATGGCTGAATTTCCTTCTGCCAAGCCACCACTTGGTGTTTTCTTTGCGGCAGTTGCCCCACGCTTGCAACCAAGATACTATTCAATTTCCTCTTGCCCAAGGTGAATATAATTTTTATCTTGTGTAGTTTATTGAGGTTTTATACACCAGTGTTTAATAACATGATTTTCTAGATGTTGTTGGAGTTTTTAGTCATCAGTATTCCTCCTAGAATTTGTCCTTGAATGTCGGAAAATGTGTTTTAAGGGCTACTAATTGATTTATGAATTAAGAAAAAGTTAAATAGGACAGTTTTGTGTGCTTCAACAAATATCTAGTCGTCCACAACAAATAATAGTTCATAAATCCTTATATTTATCTCAGGCATTTCAATACTGATCAACTTCTAAAGTTAAATTCTTTTGTGCTGAGAAGCAGGAGAATTGTATCGCAAGCTTAATGTGACTACATGTTCATTGTTCACAAATGTTTAGTCAGTCTTGGAGGTACAATTTCTTTCTTGGACTATTGGTTTTCTTCTGTATAAAAAATTAGTGTACTAAAATTAATTCTTTGTTTTGCTCTGACTTCTCAGAAATTAATCTACTATATGTTACTTTTACTAGTGCTTGGAGGCCTGATATTCGCCAATATTAAAGGATTTCCAAGTAACCCTCAATTTATTTTCTTTTTTTTTTTGTTGTGGGAGGATTTCCTTATACAGCTATGCACTTCGCAGCAGGTAGAATTGAATAAATTACTAGCTGGGGGATCTGCTTGTTCATGGTCTGATTCTGGTAGTTATAGCGAGGGGGTCTCTTAACTCTCGAGTATGCTATTACACTGAGACTTGAAAAACTACTCGTGCACCAGTTCTTGTTTTCCTACTGGATTCTGAAGACAGTTATGCAAAAACCAATAAACTAATTTAATCCATTGTAAAGCTATTTGATTTATTGTGCATTCTTATACTTGAAATAGTCTCTTAAGTATCATTTCATGCTCAAGACTATTCTACAGAAATGGCAGTCTTTTCTATTGGATTCAAGTAATGTGCATTGTTTGGCTTTTGATTCTGAAGATGATTGGTCTTCTAGTGTTTGGAATTATGGTTTAATATTATGTCTGCTAAATACCTATTGCTTCTGTTGGGGAATCCCATCAGTACTATAGATTTTCATTTTTAGTACTATGATTCTCATTTTAAAAGATTCTCTTTTAGTTGTGTTTTTTGTATGAATTTCTTGATTCACTAATTTTCTTTTCTTTTACTTTTTACACTGCAGTCGGGCATTGATACCGTTCCTGTACTTATTGGCCCTGTTTCCTATTATTTGCTATCTAAGCCAGCAAAGAATGTGGAGAAATCTTTTTCTCTTCTCTCCCTAATTGACAAGATTTTACCTATCTACAAGTAAGCTACTTAAATAAATAAATAAATAATGGTACATTTGTGAATTGGGGTTTCATGCTTGGATTTGATTCAGCATGGACATGGTGCTAACAGTACTTTGATGCTCTCTTTTTCTTGATGAATGCTCGTTGATTTCTGTTGCCTGACAGGGAAGTTGTGGTTGAATTAAAGGGTGTCGGTGCTACCTGGATTCAGTTTGATGAACCGACTCTTGTATTGGATCTTGAATCTTACACTTTACAAAAATTTTCTCATGCTTACTCAGAGTTGGAGGCAACTTTGTCTGATTTGAATGTTTTAATTTTGACATACTTTGCGGATGTTCCTCTGGAGACAAGGATGAGGTACAACGGCTGTAATTGTTATTGTTATTATTATTTTTTGTTTATATAATGCAAGCATGAGAAATTCAACCAAGTGCAGGCATGGAGCATTAATAGTTATTAATGATGTTGTTGCTGTTAGTTCAATTGGATATATATATATATATATATATATATATATAGTTTCAATTTAATTATTTTTCTGTTGTGTTTGAATTATGGGTGTGGTTGTTTTCATTGGCTGGTTGGAATCATTAATATGCTTGATTGGTTTCCTGTTGGCTATTGTATTTTTATTCTTTAAGAACTTTCTTTTTTTAAATTATGTAATTATTAAAAGTTCATTGTGGATTATGATTCATATTTTTTATTCTCAACTAAAAGACATAAATGCTTGACATGGTCATATATTGCAAGCAACAGGTGCGATACTAAAAGAGCAAGAGGGCAATCAATTTCCTGGAAAAGAAAATGTAAAACAATCCTGCTTTTTCATATGAGGAAATAATGCAGGTACAATTCTTATCTTGTCAAATTTTTTGCAGAAGTTAGTTGTTGAAGGTTATTTCTTATATTATAGCAATGAAAGCAATAAATCTAAACCTTAGCTGCTGGACCATCATGAAAGCATTTTGAATTTTTAATTCCAAATTATTTTGGGTGAATATTTGACTGAAATCTTCTGTAAGTGAACTGCTTGTTGCAATCTGATATTCTATACTCAGGTGAGGTGCTCTCTAGTACTTATTAGTAAGCTACTTTCTGTTCCCACTTTTGTTTTCTTTTGGTGAGGTGCTCTCAGGTGAGGTGCTCTCTAGCATCACAAGTTTGATCATCTAACTAAGGAAACTCACCAATAATGAATGACAGAGTAACTTAAAGAGATCATTGTTTTGCATTGCAGTGCAGTGCTAGCACATTTTATTCTGAAGGAGAGACTGCATATATTTGGTGTGGTTGGATGTGTTCTCTGCGTGGTGGGCTCTATTAGCATCATTTTACATGCTCCACATGAGAGACAACTGGAATCGGTCAAAGAAGTCTGGCACCTTGCTACACAACCAGGTATGTAAAAAGTAACCATGAAGTTGATTGTCCTATTGCCTATAATAGACCTTGCAGATTTCAGGATTTAGTCCTTTTCTAGGATTTCGATCCATGTATTTTTGTCCAATGCAGGTTTTCTTGTCTATAGTGGCTTAGTTTTGGTTGTGGTTGCTGTACTTATTTTCTGATTTGAATCATTGAAAGTGAATGATTGGTATGCTTTAAATTACGGTCAAATATTGTCAGCTTAAGTTCTAGTACCATAAAACTAATTTTTGGGGTTGCAATCTGCACTACTTTTACAATAAGTGCTGAAATGCAGGAGCAACGGGTAAAAAGTGTAGCTGCTGGTTAAGAACTGCAAGTGTCCTTAAATTTGCTTCAGTTGTTCTTTTTCTGATACTATTTAATTTGCTTGTTGACATGTCTACTATTATGATTGTTACAAAGAACTATTTATATCTCCTTTTAATTAAACACTCACACAGATCATTTATTTCAATAGTGTATGATAAATCTAGGAGAGGAGATATTTGTGTGTTGTATATGCCAAATTAGAGTATTGACAAAATCGCACAGGGTAGAAAAATAACAAAAGTTAGTACTATTATGTTTCTTAAGCAGCTCAAACCATATCTGTCGCTTAAAAGCGCCAAATATGTGGAAATTTAAAAATAAAACATTTGTACAACCGTTAGCAAGCCATATTTATCGGGCAAAAAGCAATAAATATGGTACAATTCAAAATGGAATCATATTTGTCGGTCAACAAACGCCAAATAGGATGAAATTTAAAAAATTTAATCGTTAGCAAGCCATATTTATCGAGCAAAAAGCGATAAATATGGTACAATTCAAAATGGAATCATATTTATGGGTCAACAAGCGCCAAATATGATAAAATTTAAAAAATTTGACTGTTAGCAAGCCATATTTATCGGGCAAAAAGCGATTAATATGGTATAATTAAAATGGAATCATATTTATCATTCAAAAAGTGCCAAATATGATGAAATTTAAAAATTTGACCGTTAACAAGCCATATTTATCGGGCAAAAAGCGATAAATATGGTACAATTCAAAATGGAATCATATTTATCGATCAAAAAGCGCCAAATATGATGAAATTTAAAAAATTTGACCGTTAGCAAGCCATATTTATCGGGCAAAAAGCGAGAAATATGGTATAATTTAAATTGGAATCATATTTATCGGTCAAAAAGCGCCAAATATGATGAAATTTAAAAAATTTGACCGTTAACAATCATATTTATCGGGCAAAAAGCGACAAATATGGTACAATTCAAATTGGAATCATATTTATCGGTCAAAAAGCGTCAAATATGATAAAATTTAAAAATTTTGACCGTTAGCAACGACTAAATTTGTCAAAAAAGTGACAAATATGTGTTTTTTTACAGTATATTTTGGGTTATATTTGGCGCTTTTATGTGACAAATATGATTTACATTATATTTGACGTTTTGACCGACCGTCAAATATTGTCAAATATACCATATTTGGCGGTGTCATTAGTGTTGTTTTTATGACCGTCAAATATGTAGTCAAATATTTACATATTTGACGATCAAAGACCGTCAAATATGACATTTTTTCTTGCAGTGATTTCCACAAACTCATCATCTGTGAGATGTGAAGAGTCTACATATATAACAAGGACGAGCTTCTGCTTTCAATTTCCACATGACTCGAACGTAATTGCTGGTATTGATTTCCCCCTTTGGTCCAAAAGCTGCTTCAGACTTGTGCTCTTCCATTACACTTAATTGATTTTTACTCCGGTGATAAGGACCAATAGTGACTATATGAGGTTCATAGGCCTTCGCATTCACGTTTCAAAGAAGTGGATATACTTTAAATATTTTTCCAGCAGGTGATCTTGGAGATAAAGCTTGAAGCTTTACGTCGATATGAGTAGATAATTCATTGGCCTTAGCAATATTTTCTGCGCCATTATTAATGGGTATTTGATCACCTATTGTATCAATATTCTCTATCTGTCCTCTGAATGATGATCAATGTTTTCGTCATTAGCCATTGCTTCCCTACTCATAATCATTTGGGATATAACAAGTTGTCATATTAGAATTACAAGTCATTGAATCGCAAATAGTTGTTTAAAATACGTAGGTTCAAATTTATAACATGGCTTAATTAAATGTCCAATTTAAAAGAAAGGTGTACTCTAGACTTTATGGTTCAACTACAGTTTCATTTTCTATTTTGAAAAGACAAAATCTTGTTTTATTGTAACTAATTAGTAACAATATAGAAAAAAAAAACAACTATTAATTGATTCTCTATTTTCAAAGTTCATTTATCCAAGCTAAGAACATTTTTTAATTTAATAGATGCTATAAAATTATTTATAAGAAATTTTATTTTGATGGATTTCTAAAATTTTTAGGATTTTTTTAATTAAATTGGTAGGCTTTCGGTTATACAAAAACAAGGTCAAATATTAAGGATGATCAATGATATTAGCCTAACATGAAATAGTAAACCTATTGGTTTGAACACAGCCTCTGCTATCCCACTAGAACTAAAATCAATAATTTTTTCTATTGGATGAAAGAAAATGTCACCAAGAATTTTAAAAGTACAACTAGCTTTTTGAACTTTGGGAGATCAAGCCGTAGACTCTGGGCCCGAAAAAGTTGAAAATCTCGAAGAAGAAAATATTGCCAGAAAGTTCAAACATAACTTATTTTATAAACTTTGACAAATGCCCTACAGGTACCAGGCTCCTAAAAGTTAGAAATTTTTGTTCCCTGTTTTGAAATAATCGTAGTACCGCAAAATCTGGTTAATATTTTTGTCTAAAACAATCATCATGTAGAAGGATAAAGGCAAATAATGATTTATATATATGTGTGCATGTGTTTGTGTGTGTGTGTACGTATGTATAGGCCTTGCTCTTTAGGATTTTAATATTAATGTTAAAAATTTTAAAAATAAATGTTCTAGTAAAACAAAATTTACCAAAATGTTAGCTTATAAATCCTTCTTTGAATGCCCGCCACTCCAAATAATTAGTATATAAACTTGTGAACAACATTGTTATTTAAAGTTACATGTGATTATTTAACATGATGTTTGTACTCGTAGATATGGTTATATGAGATCAATCCTTTCATAGCTGATACGTATGAAGTGATGGGCAAGAAATTTCAAACGCACTTAGGTGGACAAGTACCAGGACTCCTACACAAGTAGAGGTTACGCGGAATGTATTTGGCCAAACGAGGCAGATAAAGGAACACACATGTTTAACACTTATATGCTTTGTTATACATACATACATACATACATACATACATACATATATATATATGGTTCAAAGTGCTTCATTGTTGGTGTCGTGGAGGAAGCACCTATGTAATTCTTCGTCCGAGTAATTTTCTTAATATTTGGGAGTGTCTCTGTTGGGAATTCAATATCGAAGAACTTTGAACTAATGAAACCTAGCTTATATCTTTTATTTGTTATATTAGGAGCCACTTATGAGCTTGGGCGCAATGTTTGGTAAGTTTTGGTGATTAAAATTAAGTTAATTATATTACTATACTATTACTAATTAAATATTATATAATGAAATTGATGATGTATTAAATTACTATTTGAAAGATACAGATCACCTCTTGTACTACTCATGCAAATAAAAATAGCTAGTCAGTTACCTACAAACTTAATAATAAAACCAACCAAGGTGGGAAAGGAGTGAAACTAATCAAATCAGAAGTTGAAACCTAGCTAGTTCACATATTGGTGCTCATAGATTTGGTAAATTCCTTTCATAAAAATCCAACGTGATAATTTTGTCTTCTTTTAACATAAGTATAGATGTCTGAGCACCTAATTATGCTCGGTGTATGATTTGCAATACTGTAGATAGCTAGAACTTACTTGTTGAAAGGCAGACTTAGCTTGCTTGCATGTTCAGTCTAAGATCTTCCTTGCAAACCGCTTCTTCCCTTAATTTTTTTGGTAAAAAACAAAAAAATTGTCAAAATTTTATGCAGTGCTGCAAATTAAGGAGGCCACATTACATTTTTTTTAGCTAGCCACTAGAGACACGGCCAGGCAATCTAAAGTGTTGTATTTGCCATATGATCACTATATTTAGGCCTAGATATGCTATACTTATAAGCTATCTACAATCAACTTTTTATAGAACTTTGAGTTGAGAAAATATCATTTGATAGATAAAAAATAAAAATAAGTTAAAAGAAATGAAATTAAATTATCCATCATATAATGTTTTACCAACTCAGTTGTAGACAGAGTTGGTTATAAATAAATTTTGTGGTATTATTCTGTTAAAAAATTTATCATTTGATTTTTGTCAATTGCTGTAATCTTTCTTAGACTTTTATGCCATATTATCTTTCTTTTAGTCTGATTGCGTCGTGGATTTGGAATCTTTATCATTGACTTTCCTTTCTGCGTTCTTGACTGCATTAAGAGCATTCTGTTAAGTTTGCCACTTTTCTAAAAGCTTAAGCTCATAGAAATGAGCTTAACACTAATACTTTAAGCCCTCTAATATGTACCATCACGTGCAAGAACCCTGTGCAACGTGAACCGTATTAAGCCTCATATGCCTCAGCGGGTCTTACAAGTAGGTCAAACAACAATAATTTTAATTGATTTTTAAATAACACGGAGGGAATTTGAACTTGCAATTGTCAGGTCATTATGGCCCTAAAACCATATTAATTTTGCCACTTTTCTAAAAGCTTAAGCTTATATATGTGGACTAATTAACACTAATACTTTAAGCCCTCTAATACTTTCTTCTTTTCAAGAATCTTGTTGATCTAATACACTTCAAGAGTCAATGCCCTTTCAATTGAAACATATACTATAGGAATCTTGTTGGCTCGAAAAAACTTAAATTTGACTTTAAATAATTTCTTAACACTTTCTAGTTCAATAACTTTCTGAAAGAAATATATATATTCACTGGCTACAAAATATTACTTTAAACATATTTTTTTTCAAAACAAGATTTAAAAAAAATATAAAAGAATGTAAGATTTTCTTTTTATGTCATTAGAGGTGAGAGTACATAAACCTAACTTTCTTTTAAAATTATGTATATGCATTAAGAAATATAAGTCAATAATCAAATTATTGGAGCATGGCAAAGTGGCAAAATTAAAGCAAGCTGAGCTCTGGAAGTCAACTAAGGGGCTGAATGTTTTTTTGCGTCAATCTTAAACTTATCTTATTCTCAGACTTCAGATCTTTTTATGGTTTTTTTTTAAAACTTAATCTAAGAAATTTTCATCTAAATAGAGAAAGCTAAAAAATTTTAGTTTTTATTTGAATGCAAGTTTATGAATTATTTATTACTCCTCTAGTTCTATTAAAAGCCCTTATAAAATTCATTTATAACCAATTACATAGCCTAATATTTTAATTTTGGAGCATTATTATTTATTTCTAATTTTATATTATTGTTCTCTATATATTTTTAGAATTATTTCATGGTCATTTAGCTTATTTATATATTAATTTTAAAAAAATAACTCCTTTACCAATTATATACATTTGAATAAATTAAATCATAATAAATATGAGTATGTAAATATTTTTATTATATGAAATAAAATCATAAGTAGAAATAATATATGTAAACAGGGATATATGTGTAAAATCATTACTTTTCAGACATTTCAATTAAAATATTAAAATAAAAAAGATATCATTCAAATTTTTATATTCAGACCTATTCAAATATCAGTTTAATTCAAACTTATTAAGGTTTTCGACCCAAAAAAAAATTGGCCCCAAAGTTTTTTACAAGAACAAAACGAAGGATGTGATATATATTTTATTAAAGCATTATTAAAATGATATTTTAATAATATTATAGATGAAATTTTGATAACATCACAGTATATACATGATAATTTAAATTTTAAAGATCCAAAATATCAAAATGCAACCTTAATAACAAACCAAACTGTTGATTTTTACTCAAAGAATAATATATATTTTATTGGTCTTTTCGAATTAGGAAATACACATAGTAGTCGTTTGTGTTTAGCTAGGGACAACTTGATGCCACCAAGCAAAGGACCCCAATTGTGGTTTTGCTAATCATGATCAGTAATTACAGGCCAAACTAATCTTATAATTACAATCCACAAACTCCTTTATTTTATTTTATTAATTTGAGAAATAACATTGAGCAGGTTTTACATATACCTATAGAAGTCTCTTACAGTCACAGACCTATAAGATATAACCATTCAGTTTGAAATCAATGTCTATCAAAACAAATAAATGTATTTAGGTATGCAGAACAGATTAGGAAACGAAAGCGTTATCACTTTCGATCCCACGAAATTATGTTTGAATTTAATTAATTTTCTAATTTTTCTAATTTAATAACTTATCCAAAGGAATATATATTCAATTTCCTGTTGTCGTGGAAAAGATATAGAAAATAAAGCATTTAAATTTTTATTTTATCATTAAAGATAAAGTAAGCTTATAATTAATTAATATTATATATATATATATATAATATTAATTAATTGGAGACAGGAAGTTAGTCGCATTTCCTTATATATAAATAAATGGATATTACAATCTACTACCACGCCGGTCAAAGGAATTTCTTTTGAGTTGAAATCTATATCAATGGCTGGTCAGTGGCTTTAATTTGTATGATCCAGATCTTATTTATAACATTCGAATCTCCTTTTTAAGGTCAGATCTATATAAGTACGTATGAAAGTGTCGTTGCAGATAATTTTTAGAATTATTTATTGTTAAAATATATCTTAATATTGATAACAAATATTACTCTTATTTATTTATCCATTTATAAAATCATATTATATGAGCATCTGTTTTTCACTTCGTGCTCATCATCTGATTTAAGATATAAGTATGAACCAACAAGTCCTAGTAAAACTCAAACCAGTTAACCGAGTCAGATTAGGAAACTACTCCCCTATGCTCATATAAACCATTATGGTAACTTTTGTGTTTCATTCTCACCAGATTTGATCAAATTTCATTTTTGGCTAAAATGTTAAAAGTTAGGATACATTTTCATGGCGGCTCGTTGGGGTTGGGTTCAGGCCCTTCAGGGTGTTCTTCCAGGGTGATTTCCACGGAGGAGGAGGAGGCATGTGGGCATTCTACCGTTCTCTTTGGCAGGTGCGTTTTCTGTAAGAAAGATATCGCCAGTTCTTTTGGTGTTCTGTTCGATTATATTCTGCCGGGTTTGAAGTATAGTCCTGAACAAGTTTCTCGTATGAAAAGAATGCACTCCAAGAAATTGTTTAGGGACAGGAAACTTGTGTTGGTTCTCGATTTAGATCACACTTTACTCCATGCGCGGAAGTTTAAGAAATTAACATCGGAAGAAAAGCTTTTAGAGAAGGAAGGACGTAGCGATATTTTTAACATAATAAATGATCAGTTCTTGATGAAGTTGAGGCCTCACGTTCGCACTTTTCTCGATCAAGCCAACACCATGTTCGAGATGTATGTATGCACGATGGGTAATCGACACTACGCATCAGGGGTCACTAAGATTCTTGATCCGGAATTCAAATACTTCAAGTCGAGAATCATTTCACGGGAAGATTTCAAGCAAAGAGAGAAGAAGAACCTAGAATTGGTGTTTGGAGAGGAGAATAACATCGTTATTGTGGATGATACAGAAAGCGTATGGGATGAGCACAAGGATAACCTGATAGCAGTGGAGAGTTACAACTATTTTAAGAATAAGAATGATGAGTTGGGTCATAAATCTTATTCTGAGATGAAGATTGATGAAAGTGAGAGTGATGGGGCACTAGCAAACGTGCTTAGGGTTTTGAAAGCAGTCCATCAATCGTTCTTTGATCCTAGTTGTGACTGCAGAGACGTTAGAAGTTTGATAGGGAGAATCCTCAGCGGGGTTCACGTAGGGCATAGCTAGAAATTAATTAAATACCGCTTAATTAATTTCCTTTCACATTGTACTAGCTTTTGCATACTTTTGTACTAGGTTCTTTTTCAATTTCTATTTTCAATTGAGTCAAATGTTATTTTTCAAGGTTAATTATTAATCAAAGAAGACTGTTTTATACATTTCTCTATTATTCCGTTTATCATTTCTGCCCGGGTAGTATATTGCCTTTGTTGTCAATAATGATGCATGTATATGATCATCTTTTATATATATGATTGGAGTTATTTGTCTATAGAAACAATTGATATACACGTAACAAATTCTGGGAAACCGCAAATAATTAATCGTGTAATACAATATTAAGATTTAGTTTTTCCTTTTCTTTTTTTCTTTTTTTCCTTAATTTGGTTTCGTATTAATTAGCTCTAACATATATACGTCCCAAATCTAGCTAGCTAGCTTTATCCCTTGCATCGCCATGTGTTTCTATTATATATTATGTTGATAAAAAAAAAGGTGAAAATGCTTCTCACCAAGAAAGATTCAAACTCTTGATCAATCACCTTTTCAAAATTATAAAAATCTTCATAAATCTTCTATGAAATTGTTTAGACATATTTTAATTAAAATATCACAAAATTGTTGTGGAATTTAAATAATTTCTTAATACTTCCAAATTTTATAACTTGAACAAAAGATATATAAATCTCTGGCTTGGCTGCATTACATATTAACATTACTTTAGACACAATTTTTGTCATAGAAGAATTAAGATTTAAAATTTTTATGAGGATTAAAAAAAAGGAAAAAAACCGTAATATTATAATATTATGCGAGGTATTTGCACCAATAAAAATTCCTACAAGCACACTTTGTATTATAAAAACTTTTATAACTAAATATCTTCATAAGTGTATTAATTACTTAAAAAGATTAAAAATAGAGATGAATTTTCTAGTTATATGTGAACTTTAATTCTTTTTTTATTTACAATTTTCAATTGATATTGTTCTTAGTATCTATACAAACTATTGATTTAATCCATAAAATTAAAAGGACAAAAAATAGTTTTCTTACTTTTGTCAGTCTCCATATGCAAGGAGGAACTTGAAATAGTTTTAAGTGAAAAATTCATAGTCGATTTGCAGTGCAAGAGATAGTTTATTTCCCGATCAGTGGTTTTACATTCAAAAGCATGGATTTAAGTTTTGTTGCCAATGGTCTTTTGGGTTGCGAAGGAAAATAAAATTAAAACAGAGGCAGCATATTTTTGCAAACAATAAAGTGTTTTATCACTGAAACCTCACAAATGGTCAAAACCACAAAAAATAAAAATAAAAATCTAAGTTATTGTCAATTATTATCCAAATTGAGAGATCAGATAATCAACGAAAAAAAAAAATAAGTTAGGTTTACTTAAAATTATTGGGGGAATATTAATGTAGTGTAAAAATCTTAGTTTTAAAATTTAATTAAAAATACTTGAAAAAGAAGGATGCTCAGGAGCATTTTATTCAGTCCAAATTATCACATCCTATAAGATTCCATATTTTTTATTCTAAAAAAGAACTTTCTTTTATAATCCTATACTAGAAAATTTAAGTCAACTAGGTTTTTTATGATGGGAATGAATTTACCAAGGATATAGTAGCATAGTAAATCAGTATTTTAATAATACATAATGAAAATTTTCAAAATAATAACGTTATATTTATAATAATTTAAAATTTTAAAATATCAAAATTTAACCTAAATAACAAATCCAAATGTTCCCTTTTTATTCAAAGACTAAAAACACCGTAACCATAATAACGGTTTAGACTAGCTAACTATAGTTCAAACAAAAATCTTTAAAGTTGATAACAACCCACTTTTATCAACCGACGCTACAAGAATTTTTTGTATATTTGTCACTTCACAATTTTTTTATTTGACAGTTTTTTAAAAAAGTGAGAAATTTAACCATGTCTTAAAAGTCAAACCTATTAATTCATCTTATTTGTCACTTTTTGTCTTTATTCAATCACATATATATCACATTTGTATAAAAGTTTGACAAGTATGTGAAAATGTAATTTTTTTCTTTTCCTTATCAAATTTTCCTCTTTCTTTTCATTTTTTCTTTCAAATATGTGAATATAATATTTAAAATTTCAATAAATTTATTTAAATATAATTAAACAATATAATTTTATTTTTAATCTAAAATTAAAAATAATTTTTAAAAATCTTTAAATTAAAGATAAAATTATTATATGTATGAAAAGAAAAAATTTTAAAATATTAAATTATATAAAAATGAATTTATAAATGTAGAAATTTTTATGAAATAAATAAAATTATTTTTTAATTTCAAAGTGATAAAAATCACATTATTTAATTACTTTGATGAAAATTAAGCTATTAACAATATCAAAAAAATTGTTTTGTAATAATATAACATTTTAAATATGCAAAGAATTATTATAATTTATTTTAAAAATTAAATTAAAACATTTAGTGTTCTAAAAATTATAAAAAATTACTTTAATGGTGTAAATGAAAAATTTTAAAATATAGAGACTGAACATAGTACTATTTTGATAAATTTTAATAGAGATGGATTTCTGTGAAATTCACAATCCTATATAAAGAAAATGAAAACCCTGGCCCTCCTAACAACTTCTCATTTTTCTCTCCGCCAAACAACTTTATCCTCTCAACAGCTTTACATTTCCTTCTCCACTCCAAAATCTTCGAAGAAGCCATGGAAAGGCTTCTCTACTCATCCTCTCCAACCCATCTCAACAATACCCATTTCAGGTTTTCTCCTCTCCTCTCTCGCCTCCCCCGTTTTGACTCACCAAAAGTCGATTTTTTCGCTCCATCACGACCCGATTCCAGGCGACTCGACTCTGTCTCCTGCAAAAACCAGAACTCGTCTCGGCTATCTTGTTATTCCTCATCGAAATTGAACAATTCCCATTTCTCCTCTTCCTCTGGAGATGATGCGCCGAATGAGTCAGTACCCAGTTCTCCTTCTCTCGAGCAGATTGGCACAGAAGCTGTTCAGCAGAAAAAGGTAACGTTTTTCATTCAGATTAATGGAGAATTTTTGTCTTTTATTTTATTTTTGGGTTGCTTTGATTTGGGGTTTACTGAATTGTGTGGATATATGGTGAATCGGGAGTTATAGACAAGTCGGTTCTGAGAAATGGGCTCCATCATGACCCGATTCCAAGCGACTCGGCTCTGTCTTCTACAAAAACCAGAACTCGTCTCGGCTGTCTTGTTATATCTATACCTGAAGTTATTATTTGTAAATGATTTAAATTATGAATGCATGTATGTTTCACTTCATCTGAAGCTGTCCGGTGTTGGAAATAATTACTGGTAATGAACATGTGAATTTCAGAACAAAAATGTGGAAAAAATTATCAGGATACACTCAAGTTTTGTGAATCTAAGTGTGTTTTATCATTTTGTGAAAATCAGTCCTATATTTGAGCTGGATTTAAAGAATAAAATCAAGGGAGGCTGTAAGCTCTCCAGTTGAGCATTTAATGTATATATGTGTATATATTTAATGTATACACATGTATATATTTTTGTTTTGCGAAATTTTAAGGTTGTTAGACTATGTGCAAAATCAGTCCCATATTTAATGTATTTATGTGTATATATTTTTGTTTTGCGGAATTTTAAGGTTGTTAGACTATGTGCAAAATCAAGGGAGGCTGTAAGCTCTCCAGTTGAGCATTTAACCCTTCACTATCAGGTTCGTTAACTTATTAGTCTCGTTATAAATTAATGTCTTCTGGTGATTATTTATGTTAACTTTTCTAGGATGAGTCATACTAATGGCTTCTTATTCTAGGTTTGACATCTTGACACATCTGAGAAGAGTGAACTTCACAAGTTACAGCAGTTGAAAGATGAACAAGGTCAGCTTTGTTACTTTATGTTCTTTTCTTCCAAAGATTTAGCGATGAATACTTGTTGGGGCATTTGTCTGGAGTTTAAAAGTACTTCTTGGCCCTTAATAACCACTTAAAGTAGCTGATTCAAGGTTATAGTTATTTGGGTTTGTATTAATTTATATTAATTGGTTTATCTCTGTATAGAAAGTCTTTTAGCTCACAATTCATTGTAGTATCTCTTCTGCAATGTGATTGTATCTCTTTTGTAATGTGAGTTGTGTTGTTGGGACTTTGATATTTTGGTGACACACTTTGATAATTTGGTTTTATTTTAATGATATTACTTCTTCTTCTTTGCTTATTTTTTTATTTTTTTCCCTCCTTATATTTTTTTTATTCAAACAAATTACCGGAGAGTTGTCCAGCAGTGATGAGAAAAAATTTAAAACCCCGTCTCCATTTATTTGGTGCAATTTTCACTTGCTTTTCTTTATTATTTCTTTCCATGAATTAATAAAAATTTCTTGCCTGCAGGTTCCTGTAGATCTTGTTATTGATCATTCAGTTCAAGTTGATGTAACAAGGTCAGAAAATGCAGTTCAGGCAAATATGGAGCTCGAATTTCACAGGAACAAAGAGAGATTTGCTTTCCTTAAATGGGGATCTAAAGCTTTCCATAACATGCTTGTTGTTCCTCCTGGTTCCGGTATTGTGCATCAGGTAAGGTCTTTAGACATAGTCTAAGATTGCAATTGGGGATTTGATTTTTTGCATAAGTACATGTATTGATATTACAGACTTAAAATGACATTTGGATGTCATTTTCCTTTTGTCTTGACAATTGAGTAAGTTTTTATTGGTCAAGACATTCAAAACCTTTAGTTGATGTTACTTTGAAATTTCAAATCTCTCATATAATGTGGCTCTTCTATAGATTTGGCATGAAGTGAGTTAACTGGAGTAATTGCAGGTCAATCTTGAATATCTGGGACGAGTTGTCTTCAATACTGATGGCATATTATACCCTGACAGTGTGGTTGGAACTGATTCACATACAACCATGATTGATGGGTTAGGAGTTGCTGGCTGGGGTGTTGGAGGTATTGAAGCAGAGGCGGCAATGCTTGGCCAGGTAATTTATATCATGGAATAGTGGTCAATTTTGTCTAGTTCCCGATTGATGCTGGATGATTGTGCTTTTCATGGTACTATAATTGGAAAATGATTGTGCTGGTATTGAGTTGGTTTCAACTATATGTTTTTATTCTAAATGCGCGGACAGAGTCAACTGATCTTAAAATTAGAAAATGCAAGTTCCAAGATCTCATATTTGTATTTTAGAAGGAGGATATTAATGTGCCCTTAAGTGGTATTGTTTTAAATGTCTGTATTTCTTGCATTGTATTCCCAAGCCTTCTGAATTCTTATTGTTGGAAATTAGAATTAGATAATGCGAGTTCCAAGATCTTATCTTTGTATTTTGGCAGGATATTAATATGTTCCTAATTGGCATTGTTTTAATTTCTGTATTTCTTGAACTGCATTGCCAAGCCTTCTGAATTCTTATTGTGGGAAGTACATATGACATTCCACTTTTAGCTTTTTTTGTTCCATTTAGCAAGCATGCAGAGACTTACGGGATTGCAGTATTTTGTTTCTAATGTTGTATTTTCCATTATTGACAGCCTATGAGCATGGTGTTGCCTGGTGTAGTTGGGTTCAAGCTCTTAGGATCATTACGCAATGGGGTCATGGCTACTGACCTAGTTTTAACTGTAACACAAATGCTGAGGAAACATGGTGTTGTTGGCAAATTTGTTGAGTTCTATGGTAATTTAGTTTCGTAGAGCTTAATTGAAGTTATTCTCTATGCCGGTGCATCTGTACATATTTAATATAAGTTTTAATGTGTGTGCCCTTATAGGGGATGGTATGGGTGAACTCTCACTCGCTGACAGGGCAACAATTGCTAATATGTCTCCTGAGTATGGTGCGACCATGGGATTCTTCCCTGTAGATCATGTTACATTACAATATCTCAAGTTGACAGGAAGGAGTGATGAAACAGTGAGTACAACAAGTTATTATTTGTAATGATTACAATTGTAGAATTTAGAGCAGTATATGACATTTTTCTTCCTTAAATTTAGGTGGCAATGATAGAAGGTTATCTCCGAGCAAATAAAATGTTTGTTGACTATAATGAGGTAAGACCTTTTCCCCCCTTTTCCTCTATTTTTCACTTTCAGCAAGAGCTGTCCAATTTTTAATTAACTTTTTATTTTCCCGCCCTATAAAATCCAGCCCCAACAAGAAAGGGTGTACTCATCATACCTTGAACTGAACCTTGCTGATGTTGAACCTTGTATTTCAGGACCAAAGAGGTTTGTACCTTGTGCAACAGATTTTCACTCCCTTGCACCATCTTTATGATGACACAATATTACAATTTTTTATATGATTACGCAAATATGAAACTCACTGTATGCCAATCAGCCTTCATTTCTTTCGAGAGAGATTTCACAGAGTGCTGATGTCATCTGTTGCACATGTGTTGGTGCTGGAGATCCTCGATTGGCAAATTTTAGGTTCCGCCAGGTTGAGGAATATCTTTTGCTAGCATCTGATCATTATTAAATTCTTATAGACTTACTTGCTTTCCTATCTTCTAGGTACTTATTGACGAATCTACACAGGCAACAGAACCTGAGTGTCTTATCCCTTTGGTTCTTGGGGCAAAACAGGTACTTAGCATTAAATTTAAGATTCTATTCATGGCATTATTTCGTGCTTAGCGTCTAACTAGAACTTTTTATACCAGGTTGTTCTTGTCGGTGATCATTGCCAGCTTGGTCCAGTCATTATGTGCAAGAAAGCAGCACGTGCTGGGCTTGCCCAATCTCTCTTTGAACGCCTTGTTTTACTTGGTTTGAAATCAATTAGATTGCACGTAAATATTCTACTTAGTATTCTTACTTGGGTAGGGATGCTAGGCATCGTGAAACCTCATTTGCTTGCGATTATATTTTGCTCCTTCCTACACATTGTTTTTTGATTTCTATATTAAAGTTACAGCAATCACAAGGCTTATGTATGGAAATGTTTAATTTTGTATTAGTATATGTTTATACAGCATCCGTAAGACTGATGCTTATGCTTACCAGTTTGCTGGTATTTGTTTTTCACATGTGTAGGTCTTCCTGATTCTATGTACCCTTGTGACTCTACATTTTGCTTATGCTTACCAGTTTGCTGGTATTTATAGATGAAAGATATCCTAAGTTTCAACTGAGTGCTTAGTTTGTTTGTACTTGTTCTAAATATGTTGATTCTTCCAAATGCCAGAGAGGAGGCAGGCAGAGGCTGCCTGAATCAGGGAGAAGTATCCTGATAGAATACCAGTATGAATTGCAACTCATTCTTGTGAATATTGAACTCTGTTTTTCTTGTACTTGTAATGCTTGTGTTCAGTATCATCTTTTGTGATTATTTTTATTTTTTGGCTGCATAGGTAATTGTGGAGAAGGTTGAAAGAAGTGACATTCTTGACATTGACAAGAAAAAGTTAGTCACATATCTTTTTTTTTTTGCTTTTGAAGATAACAATAAATTTCTGGTAGAATGTGTGTTAAATTAGAAACATTACTAGTTTAGATATCCAGTGTTAAACATTTCAAGCCAAGTGTACTTTTGTGTGTGGCCGTTGTGCATTTATTCTCAAGAGTTGGGGGATGTTTTTGTCAGTCACAATTAAATCTTTGTGGGAGTGGTTAAACTGCTACACATCTACAACACCAGCCAAATTTTGATATTTTGAACAATTTCTCACGATAATGAAAAGTTATTCAAGTGGATGCCATTTTGAAAGGTAGTGTTTCTGCTTATAGGCATGGACCTAGTGTTCAATAGACATAATGGTGATGGGCTATCTAATCCAATGTCACCATTTCACTGCCAAAAAAAAAAATTGCTCAAAAGTTAGTTTTGAAATGATAGTTTCTACAGTTTAGATTCTATTTGAAATGATAGTTTCTACAGTTTAGATTCTAGCGACTATTAGATGAATGTTGGTTTTCTACAGATTAACTATGATAACATTATTCTGTGTTCTTATGCAATGATGGATGCAGATATCTGGTTCCAACTGATCTGACTGTTGGGCAATTTGTTTATGTAGTCCAAAAGAGGATAAATGCAATTGAGGCTCTATTTCAAGTTTTTGATATCGATTAAGATATCCTGAAATATTAACAGAAGTTCTGTTGTACTTGTGCTAAGTGTTGTTGCAAGTAATCAGCTGTAAATGCTCAAGTTTTCAGATTACTCAGCATAGTTGATGCTTTTATATCATTTTTCTATATAATATTTTGGTGTATAATAGTTTATTGCATCACCTATTTTAGCAGGCAAATGCCAATTTCAGGCAGTCCTCATTAGAAAGATTACCTTATGTTTGATCAACATACAGGAGAAGTATAGGCTTCAAAAGCAAAAGAAATATACCCAAAGTCCTTCTAAGGCATCCTTTTGCACGAAGGTAACCCTCTTACTTTTTTAGGTGTACAAAAAGGCTTCAAATTTTCATCATCTCACTCTTTAATATATTCTTCGATTTTATGATTTGTATTCCACGTGTTCTTTTTCCAGCATATGTGAGGCATACTTCAAGAAATATTGAGCTAGAATCGGGTAATCCTACGGCCACTTATGAATATCTTTGTTAACTACCACATTTGCATTTTAGTCTTTTACTTTTAAAAAATTTCAGCTATTATAGTTCTTAAGATACTGTTTTTGAAGAATATTCTGTTGAATTATGATATTTGAAATTTGTTTAATACTTTCTTGTATGTAACCATTCTACTATTGCATACTGCGATATTCTTTTGGAGTCAAATATTCGATGGTGGGACTACTTGAGATATAAGTTCTAGTTAGGAGAGAAACTTGATGAAGATGCAACTCTTTGCTATTGTTACATGATGCTACAAGCACTAATAGACAATAATTAAATTAAAAAAAAAATCTTATAAAGATCCACTCATTTCACATAGACTGCAATCACTCTCTCTCAGGACTCTAACATAGAAATGGGACAAATTTATTTCGACTTTCTACATTGTGCAGCAGTAGCACTAAGCACTAGATTTTCCACCTTTATTTTTCCATACAGTACTTGAATGATGTTAGAGTTGGTGTTTTAGTGCAAAGTTGCTTGGTGGAAGGCGACACGTAATAGTAATGACAGTGGAAGATAGAAAATGATCGTCTGACAGCTGAAAATGACCCAGAAAAGCTTTTATAGGTTTATATGAGCTTCAGGTATGCAGGTTTGACTCAGTAAATGAAGAAATTATATTTTATTCTCTTTTGCTTAATTTTCAGATTAAAGCTTAAAATTTGCTATTCATGGCAAAAGTTAAGTCAATAGAGGAAAAAATTTTTTTGCTACCATTAGAACATGAAAACAAGTCCTCTTGCTGACGGTATCAACAAAACATTCAACAAAAACCTTTTGTAATAATTGAAAATCAATCCTACAGCTATTAATTAATCTCTTTAGATTACTTCTAGAAATTAGCCTTCCAGCGATAGCTAACTTTTAGCCAACACAACATTTGGCATTAGCTAGCTAGCTGCAGCTACACAAGACAATTGTTGCTTGAATTCTCTTAGATTTGGTTGGTTATTTTCTTATAATTATCTGTTATTACAAATACATGTGTTTTGAATGGAGCATGTTATATTGAACTATATTTGAATAGTTGGTGTCATTTCTGGTGCATGATTTCCTTCTAACTATATTTTCTGTACGAAGTACACAATTTTTGATAGTGTGGTTGGTTAATGATGCCACGTTCCAAATTCTATAAGGCCAGGACCTTCAATGTGGCTCTAAAATTTAATTGTGGCTGATACTTTGCTTTTATCCCAAATTTTCGTTAGGTGCTCAGAAATCTTCTATTTGATTTCGCGGGAATCTAGTGGTTTTGTACTCTTCTAATCTAAAACTTCGTTCTTCTTCTTCTTCTTCTTCTTAAATTTTGCTTATTTAGGCAGGTGAACATGTACAATCATACCTCCAGAGGAATGACACTACAGACGAACAAATGAGTGATATACAAGTTACTAAAAGATTGAAGAGAATCAAGGATTGTGCTGTGGCACTGACAGCTTCATACTCTGGTATGTGTGTGTGTGTGTGTGTGATATGTACAGCAGTTAAAATGCACGTCAAATTTCATGTAATGACTTAGACAATGTAATTGGCCATCTCTGCATTTTGAATGGAGGTCCTAATTAAATAATGATTTTTGAATATATTAAATTGAGATTAATTTTTTTCAGTAGCTCTGACCAATAAAATTTACTACTAGATAAATGAGGCATCTCCCTGTTCTTATTTTACCATATGGACATTAGTGAACTTAGTTTTACTTTCTGCAATAGTCTGGTTACGATTCTCGTTCTTCTTGTTGACTAATGTTTGTAAACAAGAGTTATATTGAACTCTTTCATGCTGTCAATTGATCGTTACAAATTTTGTTCGATAATTTAGTTCAGGCGCATGCAGCAGAGTACTTGAAGAAGAAAACAATTTCAAGGAGCAAAGTAGATTCTTCATATTGTCAAGAAAAGCAATGCGTAGCAAGCACCCTGTTCAGAAACGGAATTAAGAGGCGAAATATAGCAAAGTTGCTTGAACTACAAGACTCGCAGAAACTTAAATAGATCATTGAAAATTCTCCTTATGCAAATGCAGTCTATTTGATAAGCTCACAATATCATCTGATTTGCCCTAAGAGGAGATGTAAAGGCCCTTGTGAATGGATAGAGATAAACATATGTCGTTCAGACTTTCTGTATTTTACCGCAATTACACTCTATTAGGACTATAAAGCAGATCCTCGTCATAGAAAATCCTGACTTAGAAATCTTCTATATCTTACCTCACTTATAGATATCTCAATTTCCATGAAATAGCTCCACTTTCTCACATTCTTTTTACCTTCTCAGTTATAGGAGTACAACTACATGTGTTTGATAAAGTTTCTTAAATCCTTCTGGATTTTGGCAACCTTTTTCAGAATAGTAGTTGTGAAGAAGATTGTTGAAGGATCGATTAAACTACAAACCAAACAACAATTATTTCATTTTATTTATTATTACACGCCAAGAGTCAATGAACCCTTGTGCCCTTTGTGAGCACTACGTAGGCATACCGCATACAAAACAAACTCTAAACTATTGATTGTTACTGCAGGTATCTGCTGCCCGAGAGGAAGTACCTGGTAGAAGAGGTTATCCTGGGTATATGTATACTCATTTGGCCCAAATATATGAGCGTGCTGGATGAATTCAAGGCCGAAATTGTTCCATCACCCAATTAAATTCCTTTATTAACTATGCCAAATGATGGTATGCATCCTCAAACCATATTGAGTGGCTACTATAAATTATTGTATTTCCTGCTTTATTAGTGGGCATTCTTGAACTCTTTTCCTTTTAATTTTGGCCAGATATCACACATCCCACTCCTGATCTTACGGGATATATCACTGAGGGGCAGATATACATTGACAGGCAGCTCTATAATAGACAGGCAATGTTATTAATCTTTTGTTATAAAAGGCATCTATTCAGTACTCTGATATGATGATGGGAGATATTACTTCATAATAGACTTGTGTTTTAGTTGATTGTTGGAACTTCAGGCCCTTTTATTTGCAAATATAGCCAACCTATGATTTGCTATAGTTTTATATGTACATAGATTGGCATGCTATAGATTGAACTTCTCAAAATCAAAATTGACTCATTGTTTTGTGTCACTAGTCAGTCTTCTCTATTCCTGCTTTGCTTGGGTCAATATTGGAGGTAACTTGGGTTTGAAGATGGGTCATAACGATGCAATTGGGTGAAATATTTTAGTTGCCAATCTGCTGGATATCTGAAACGGTCAATACTACCTATCAAGACTATAATATTATTTAGCCTGATATTGAATTGTAATGTGGATTAAATTCTGAGAAACAGTTACTAATGCAGTTACCATGAAATTGATTGGTTGAGTAAGGTTGCAAGTATTTTGAACTAAAGATTTTTCCATTTGAAATTTGTAGATATAACCACCAATCAATGTTCTCCCATCTCTGTCTCGTCTGATGAAGGTAAGGATGCGTTCTTGTATGCTTCAAACTCTCAATTTGCTGAAGAGGGTCCAATCTTATCGATTAAGAAAAGCTCATTTGTACATGCATATTCTTAATGCTATGATCTATGTTGTTTACAGCTCTAAGAAAGTCATTATATCATTATATTATTATATATGATTCACGTAGTTCTAAATTTTGTTGCATGATCGTTTCCTGCAGGATTCTAGCAAGTTTGTATTCAGGAACTGTGTGTAACTGGAACTACAATTCTCAGGTCAGGCATTGCATTGTTAAGCTGGAAACAAAATTACCATTTCTAATTAATTGAATTGCAGCTATTTATTCAATTTTGATACTTTACGCTTCTTCCTTGCATGCAATGTACCTTCCTTTTCTTGGTGTAGTGCCATTTCTTTCAAATTTTTCCTATACAAGTGTATTAGTCATCTTCAAATGTGTGCTTTGGAATAACAAAATGAATATAATGATCCCTGATTGATGAATTATCTTGTCTTGACTATTTTATATTATCTAATACAGACTATGGAAAAGTCATTCAAGGTCACTGAATCACCAGGTATATTTTTTTATTTTGTAGACAGTGGCCTCTTTACAAGATATGAAATTGTGTTTTTGACAATCTTTTATGTGTACTTGCAGTGAGAACAGCTAAGTTTATAGCATGCAAACAGTGGGTCGTTTGTGCTTTTGATGACAAGTTTATAATTCGTAAACCCACGAGCACAAAGCCATGAGTGGTAACGAGTTTCGATTCTTCTTGTCGTACGACATCAATCTCCCGGTAATGTTTCGCGTCAAAAGATTGGAAGGAGCTCTACCTTCCACTAAGTCTCACAATTCAGGTATTACATTACAATAATAAAGAATACTATTATTGATTTATATGAATGACGAATTAACCATCGCTACTCGGAGCTCCTGCTGTAAGCATATCAAAATCATATAAAATGGCTGGTTAATCCTTCTTCTATTAGTTGCTAACATATTAAACTGTTTTATTGTAAATGTAGCCTTGGTGTTTGTGAAAATGCAGTCTTTTCGTGGGGCTATCCGGCTGCTTCAAAGGCATACCTTTAACACCGCAAACACTTCTCCAGCTAACGGATTCATTCTCACCAAATCTCCTAGCCATTCATTTAATTCTTTCAAGAATTCCCTTCTGCGATCG